>PVHP010015963.1:24103-37353 GCA_004024765.1 Zapus hudsonius | reverse complement strand
GTGGGCCCCTTGTTCATCCCGTCATTCTCTGCGGGGTTCCATTTGGATCCTCCACGATATGACTGTGGTGGCTCCTCTCTTGCCAGAATCTCAGCTATCGGCCTACGGTCGGTTGGTAGGGTTAGATGGGCCCCAGCTCTCTCGCTGCATCCTGAAAAATACAAACACAATCTCCATCGGAGAGTGAGATCAGTGTAGGATAGCAAATATACACAATTCTGGATTACCTAGATTCTATTTTTAGTAGCCTCCCTGTCACTCGCTCTTGGGTGGCTGTTTTCTATGTCCTCACATGGGTCTTCTGTCTGTGCATGTCTATGGCCTAATCTTATAAGAATTATAAGACTGCCAGTCATATTGGCTTATCCTAAAGTCCCTGTGTCCAAATATAGTGACATTCTGGGGTTCTAGGAGTTAAGACTTCAGTATATGAAGTTTTGGAAGGCACAATTTCAGCCCATAATATGCATATTAGACATTCAACAAATATTTTTTGACTGAGAAAAAAAATGAATAAATGCTAGATCACAGAAACATTGTGGCAGGCCTCTTGGAAGCAGCCTGGCTGGGAATGAAGGGCACATCTCCCCCCTTTCTCTCCTCTCCACTCATTCCCCAAAGACGTGACACATGAGCATGTCAAATCTCAACCCAACTCAACCAATCCAGTCACCCCAAACCTCTTGCTCAAAATCCAGGCCTCAATCCCAGGAAGTCCATCTTGATCACTCTCCGGTCCTTAGCAGGGGACCACAGGGCACACAGGTACTGCTGAGATGCCCATGCTATGACAGGGCAGATCTGGACCAGCAGAGCCAGCCCTGGGCCTCCACTTAGTGTCCATGAGTGTTCTAGACTCTTTCTGTATCCTTGCAAGAGAAATGTAAGTTCTGGTCATTGGTGGGCTTTAACCAGCATGTTTATCATGAACGTGTTCTGCTGCCAAGGTGGCTTTGGATTCCTGGGTTCTAACCCTCTGCTTATCACTTTCCATCAGGCGTCAGGTTTGGAGCCCGACCCAGTAGCCAACAGCATCCTGTTCTTACGGGACAAAAGATGGGAAGAGGTCAGAGGCGTCCTGACTTCTGCTTTCAGTCCAGCCAAGCTGAATGAGGTAAGAAGCTGGAAACCCAGACTCTCTTCCCTGAAGGAGCAGGCTTCTCTCCAAACAGTGATGAAGGGCTCGGACCAGGTGCCAGGGCTGCTCAGGTGGCACATCAAAGAGTCTTGCCCACCTGGGCCCTCAAGCTCTTGATTATGCAAAAACAGAGTGTCTTCCATTCTTCCAGCCTCCCACATGCCAGGTGCCTTACACCAATGATGAGTCAACAGTGTGCACGACATTCCTGCTGGGTCCTGAGATACTGCTTGAGGCACTTTGTGGCACCCAGGACAAAAATGGAACAGTGTTTTTCATACTTCATGGATAATGGAGCACCTGGAGAGCATATTCTCACCTACGAGTTCTGGGGTGGGCTGGAGCTTGTAGATTCCAAGCCACCTACTGGGTGAGGCTGTGGATTCTGAATGGTGAATTGCTTTACCCAGCAAGGAAGTGGAGAACGAGTGAAGTCTCAGAGAGGGAAGTGTTGGCCATGGGTTATTGTGGAAAATGGGAGTGGGATGTTCTGGGCAGGATACTAGGCTAGCAACCAGGCCAGAGTCATCTCTGAAACCCAGCTGGAGAGACAGGCAGGCTCCTTGAGAGCACAAGCTCTTAAAGGCCCACCCTTCCCTACCAGCTCTGCAGCTCAAAGCTGGTATGGGGCTGGAGAGATGGCTCAGTGCTTAAGGTACTTGTCTGCAAAGCCTAACGACCAGGGTTTGATTCTCCAGTGCCCGTGTAAAGCCAAATGCACCAAGGGGTGCATGCATCTTGAGTTTATTCGCAGCAGCTAGAGGCCCTGGCATACCCATTCTATCTCTCTTCTTTCTCTCGCTCTGCTTGCAAATAAACTAATAATTTTTTAAAAGCAAAGGCGTTTTTTTTGCACTGCCTCCCAGACAACTTCTCAAACTCCTGAACCCAACTGCTGGTTTCCTAGCAGACTTGATGAGTCTTTAGTGGCTGGTCTCACTTTGATGTCTCTCGGTCTGAATTTTGCAACAGCTCAGGAGTGACAACTTGGACCCCTTTGATGTGAAGGGTCTCCTTGGTGTGAAAGCAGGTACACAGGTAGCTTCAGCACACGTGAGCATCCAGAGCTGGCCTGGAATGCAGCCAGCTGGAATGCACCACGCCTGATCTAGAATGTCAGGGCTTGGAATGAGCTGTCTTTGGCTCAACAAATGAAAATTCCTCTTGGTTTAATCTGAAGATGCTCCCCCACACGCTCCTCACTGAATCCCTATAAATCTTCTGAAGTCCCTCCAAAAGGAGAGGGTGTCATGCTTCCTGCTATCCCGTTTGACTCTCAGAAAAGAGGTGGGAGGAATAGTTGTCCCTTAATGCAATAGTAGGCTGGCTCCTTTCTTTCTTTCTTTCTTGTATGTGTATGTGTGTGTGTGTGTGTGTTCTCGTGTGTAAGTGCAGGTGCACACAGGCCACGCCCACATGTGGAAGCCAAAGGACAGCTTCGGGTGTTGGGTGTCAGTCCTCTCCTTCCACCTTGTTTGAGGCTTGTTCACCAGGATAGCTAGCTAGCTCATGAGATTCCTGGGGATTCTTCTGTCTCTGCCTCTCATGTCCTTCTAGGCATGCTGGGATCACAGGTACCCTGCTACGTCATCCAAGCTCAAGCACTCACCTTGTACAGCAGGTGTTATCCACTGAGCCATCTCCAGCCTACCTGCTCATTTTCAGGGCTGTTTTCATTGCATTTCTGTTGTAGGCAGATAGTAGCCGGCTTGGTGGTCAGTGAAGGAGGGGCCCCACCTCCTGCCCCCCTGATCCAAGATCACCCCTCACCTAAAGGCATCGAGGTGGGAGGAATAGTCGTCCTCTTAATGCAGTAATGTACTCTCCATGTCTCCAGGGTCTCTCCTTCAGCACAGTTCTTCCAGATCCTCTTCCTCTTCTTTGAGTTCCAAATCAGAAAGTGTAACTTGTCCTCTTTTCCTTCGGATGCCTGCTAACATCGGAAGCATGCCTGCCTGGACACTTTGGGATTTTTCCACCTTTTTCTCCTTGTCCTCCATCTGTTTCATTTTTCATGGCTGTGAGAGAAAGGCCGTGACAATAGAAAAATCCTCGCCGTTTCCTTTGGCACATGGGTAGGGCATGTCCGTGTGTTGCATGAGTTCACATTTACACAGCCAAGTATGTCAGACATCAGTCACTCTGGGCTTTCCATTTCCATGAACACACTTAATCCTTACCACATCCCAGTGAGGTAGACACGGCTATTCTCTCTATCCTCACTTGACAGAGGAGGAAACTGAGGCCCAGAGGCAGTAAGGAGAGTGGTCCACTCATGTGGCTTTGTAAGCTGCAGACCTGGACAAGAATCCAGCTCCAGAATTCCCCACATGTGTGTGACTGCTTCTTTGGCCTATGTGGGATTTTCAAATGGTACTCTGAAGCCTGGGGGAGGGAAGAGAAATGGAACCCACAGAGCCTCTGTGGAAAGCTGGAGAGTTTAAACCAGCAAGTTTGTTTCCTTGGAGGCAGGCAGAGAAATCTGTTGGGAAGAAGTTAGCTGTGCAGGTGTGGAGCTCAGGGAAGAAGGCAGGAAAACTATCTCTCCCTCTCCCTCTCCCTCTCCCTCTCCCTCTCCCTCTCCCTCTCCCTCTCCCTCTCCCTCTCTGAGAGAGAGAGAGGGAGAGAGAGAGAGAGTGAGGGATATGAGGGTTCTGGGAAGGACCACATTTAAGGCAGGAAAAGAAGAGAAGAGACGGAAATCAGAAGAAAGTATTTCAAGGAGGGAGAGCAAGTTTAAATGGTGCTTAACTAGGGGAAAAACCCCCACAAGAACCAAAAAATGAATGACAAAGACGTTTATTGTGATCTTTTGGCAAATGTAAGTGTGTTTCAGGCCCCACAGGTCATGTGCCCTGTGGTTGGTCCTTACCCACAGAATGAATGGTGCCTACGCTGCTACTGGAGCCCTCCCACCAACACACATGAGAGACACTTTCCTGAGCTGAGGGGCAACCATGGTCTTAGAAGCCAAACTTTTGTTAGGAGAGAGAAGAGCCCTCCTAATTCTGAAAGCAGCTTCTCTTGGCAAAGGAAGAGTGAGGTGTGGGGCCATAAGCATGGAGATTGCTCTAAGTCATGGAGTAGATAGGACCCAAGATACCAAAGGAAGTGGTTTCTAAAAGGGTCCAGGGAGATAAATGCAGAGCAGACACCTGACAGGAGTGTCCCGATTACCTCCTTCCTCAACACAAGTGACCGCATTGGCTTCTCTATCTTTGCACTTTAACTCCTGGCTGCTTTTATCTCTAGGCTCCTGTGCTCCTGGGCTAACCCAGAGCTGGCTGCAGACTCATCATTCTGAGACTAGTCATGGTGGCTCACGCCCTGGAATCCCGGGACTCAGGGAACAGAGGCAGGACTATGGGTTTGAAGTCAGCTTAGGCAACATAGTGACAAATCACCACCACTACCACAACAACAAAAAATCCCTAATTATTGGCTACCCCAACCCCTACAGAGTCAAAAGTTCTTCAGGACAGAACCCTCAGGTTTTAAGAGTCTTGCATGATTCTGTTCAGAGCTCACATGGGAAGCCCCTGTGTTGTAAGTGTTCTGCTTGGTTTCCCACCATGGCATCTCACACCTGCTGCTTCCCCAGGCCCAGAGGACCCTGTTCCTGCTCTATTTCTCTCTGTGGCACTAATAGTCCATTTAGTTTACTTATTTATTGTCCGCCATGTCTCATTCTGGTAGAGCATGCTTCAGGAGGACAAAGTTTCCTGGTTTGTTTTTGTTTGTTTGTTTACTTGTCTTTGTTTTCTGGGTTTACTTTCAGCTGCATACACTAGGTACATACATAGTAGGCATTCAGTAGTAATGGCTGGCTGGCTGGCTGGATAAAGAATCAAGGGACCCGGAAGCTTTCTGTGTGCTCTGATGAATGTCAGGTGACAAGAAAAAATAAAGGGGAAATTACTTTACTGAGAAAATTTAATAAGAGAATGAGGAGAATGGTTACTTTCTCTTTAGACCATCACAAGCATAAACATATAAAAATAGAAAATTCAGGTCACAAAGCAGCAAAGAGGAAACAAGATGTGGAGACGGGGCAGCTGAGATATTGAACCACAGGTGCCCCGCTGCAGGGACACAAAATAACTGTGAAATAGCAGCATCTGGGCCTCTCGGAGTAGGTCAGCAGCTTCTGGGCCTTTGTCACCAAACTTCAGCTTATTCTTGAAACAAAGGTCTGTTTTCCCTTGGAATTCTGAGGCTTTTTCCTTCTCTACTGGTGTCTTCAAGTATCATTAGTATTCACACTCTGGATGGCACTGCCTTCGTGTGAATATTAAGCTGCCTCAACCAATCACCAGTGCTTGGAGTTACCCAAAGATTGGCACTGCGTGTGTGTGTGTGTGTGTGTGTGTGTGTGTGTGTGTGTGTGTGTGTGTGTGTTCTGAGCACTGGGAATCAAGTAGGGCCATATTTTCATTTAAAAATAAATTGGTTTGTGCTTCAGTCTTACCGGGGATAATATGTGGGGATAGACAGCCAGTGCAGATTTGATTGATGCAGGAGAAGAGACACCAGAATCCAGGCCAGTGACAGACGGGTTACAGGGATTTAGAGGAGAGAATAGAGTAAGCACCGCAGGGGAAAAACAAAACACAACTGTGTGTGTGTATGCATGTTTGTGCACATGTGTGTGTGTTGGGTGTATATGTGTATATGCATGTTTGTGCACTTGGGGGGTGTGTTTTGGGTGTATATGTGTGTATGCATGTTTGTGTACTTGGGTGTGTGTGTGTGTTTTGGATGTATATGTGTGTATACGTGTTAGTGCACTTGGGGGGGTGTTGGGTGTATATATGTGTGTGCATGTTTGTGCATTTGGATGTGTGTGTGTATTTTGGGTGTATATATGTGTGTGCATGTTTGTGCACTTGGGTGTGTGTGTAGGTCAGTTGTCTTCCTCTATTGCTTCTCCGCTTTATTTTTAGGAGACAGGGTGGGGGTCTCTTACCGAACCCAGGACCCATTGACTTGATGAGACACGCTAGCCTGTCAACCGCAGAGATCCTCCTGCTTCTGCCACCCCAGCTCTAGAATCCTAGGCACACATCACTGTGTCCACGTTTGATGTAGGTGCTGGGGACACGAACTGAAGTCCTCATACTGTGCAGCAAGCACCTTACCCATCCAGCCATCCCCCAGGGCCTCTGACTTACTTTTCTCTTTGATTGGAGAGAATTTTGCTTGGTTAACTTCCCAGAGTTCCACCCCTTCCACTCCAAAACTAAAATTCCTATTTTAACAAGGCTTTCAGGTTTATTTAGATTTTTCAGTCTTTGACCAGAGTCTTTTCCAGGGACTGAGTATCCTGGGATTGTATAAAACTTTATCATGGATCAGGAAATAACTAGACATAATTTCAGGAAACAAAATTGAAGTGAAATTTGTACTCCTCTAGGGGAAACTATAAATAATGGGATGCCCCGGGGACTCCGCTTAGCACTCATTTTATTTTTAACTTCTCTAGCTCATCTGAAAGAGAAAACAGTGAAACCTCAACCTTTGTGTTTCCCTGTAATCTCTTCCAACGTGAAAAACACTAGGTCAACAAAAGTAACTTTCAGAGACTCTTGTAAGATTATAGAGTTGATACAGAGTGACAGGTGGCCCTCAGCATAAGCAAGAATAAAGAATGCTTCAGGGAGACATCATCTCAACTATGGTGTGATGGTCTGCTTCAAGTTAGGACGCTCTGATTTGGATCATGACTGTCTCCCGAAGGCCCGTGTGGTCAAGGCATGATTCCTGGCATGACACTGTTGGGAGCTGGTAGGGCTTCTAAGAGGAGGGCTCTCTCTAGGAAGAGCTACCCTTGGAAGGGGTTGTGAGAGCCCAGCTGTACATGGGGAGGTTCTGTTCTGCTCCCCACACACACCTCCTGCCAAGAGCCCAAAGCAGTGGGGCCAGCTGATACTGGACTGGAGCCTCCAAATCTATAAGCCAAAATAAACGTATTTTTCTGTGTAAGTTAATTATCTCAGGTGTTTTGCTATAGTGGCAGAAGACTGACTAAAACAACTACCAAGGAAAGGATTTGAAATCACTGAGGATGAAAAGACTGCCCTGATCAAACCATCTGATGAAATGGTGGAGATCATCTTTGAGATGCTCAATATACCTTAGTCACTAATGTCTTGGGAGAATCTTTTGGTAAGGAATTCTGTTTAGGGCTGGAGAGTTGGCTCAGAGATTAAGACACTTGCCTGCAAAGCCTAACAACCAGGGTTCGATTCCCCAGTGCCCACGTAAACCAAGATACACAAAGTGACGCATGCATCTGGAGTTCATTTGCAGTGGCTGAAGGCCCTGACTGCCCATTCTCTCTCTCTCTCTCTCTCTCTCTCTCTCTCTCTCTCTCTCTCTCTCTCTCTCTCTCTCTCCTCTCTCTCCTTGCAAATAAATAAAGAAATAAAATAAAATAAAACCTAACCCTGAGACTACATAATAAATTCCAGGTCAGCCTAGGCTAAAGCGAGACCCTACCTCAAAAAACCAAAATTAATAATTAATAATGATAATAATAATAAATAAAAAGAAAACTGTTCAACTTTGCTTATAATGGGCTCATAGAAGTTTACAAAAGGTGAAAACATGGGGAGTTAATGCCACAGTCCATTATTGACAGAAATGTAATTATTAGGCTCTGAGCCTCTGCAGGTAGCTTCCACAGTGAGCTCATTCTCTAGGAGAATCAACCCAATACGGTAGTAAGCTTTGCATCCTGATAACAAAATACCCAAGGCAGACAACTTATTAAGATAAAAGGTCTGTTTAGCTCATAGTTTTGCAAGTTCAAAGTCCAAAATCAGAAAGATGATGGCACAGCATAATGGATCAAGAGAGAGAGAGAGAGAGAGAGAGAGAGAGAGAGAGAGAGAGAGAGAGAGGAGGGTCCTATAATTCCTTTGAAGGCATATTCCAATAACAAGGACCTCCCCTTAGGCCTCACCCCTTAAAGATCACAGTCCGAGGACCACACCCTTACAAACAGACCTCTCCATGTCCAGGTAACTAGTGTGTTTGACATAAGTGGTGTGTGGGCCTTTGACAATCTAAGAGAGCAGGCCTCTTCACAGGTGAGAGCCTGAACACGTCTGTGTCACTCAAGAGTAGATGAACCAATCACATCATGTCACATAGGTCCCTGGTTTTTACAATGCCAGACAAACAAGGAAGGCTGGCATCTTGCACGGCCCTGAAAATGCAGCTTGCTGCCTAATTCTTCACTTTCATCCAGATGTTTCCTGTCAAGAAGGCACAGTCAATAATGTATGAATCTTAGAGACAGAGGCAGATGTGCTCATTATTCCCCATAGGCCTTTCCTGTCTCAGAGAAGACATATTACTCAAGAATGACTACAATTTTTTTTTAAAATTCAAGTTGATATAGCCAGTTTATGAGTAAATGCATAGCTACCACCATTTCAGTACAAGAGTCTTTGCAGGATTCCAGCCATCATCGCGGGTTGTTTGGCCTTTAACTTCCCAGTGTAAACTCTCCCGACAGTCACACAGGGGCTTCTAAGACAGAGCACAGATTTCCAATAATGTCAGGCAAGCAGCTTTCTCAACGCAGCATCAGCCTCCAGCGGTCTATTTTTAATATTTGCTTTTATTTCTTAATCCTTCTGAACAATAAAAATGAGAGTCATTATCACTAAGTGTAGCTGTGGTAATAAATACTTCAGAATCCCAAAATACATTGTCCCTGTCTGACCGCTTGTCCATATTCCAGTGTCTGGGTATTTATTGAGCAGCACGAGACCATTATCCTGCAGCTCAGTTGTATTGCACTGACACCTAATCTCCTAATTAAAATTGGTATAATGATGGACTGTTTAAACTCTAGTTAAAATGTTCCTTTGCCATTTGCATTGAAAAGAAAACACACTCCTCATCATGGGTACCCCATCCTGGGTTATAATTTGGCTTTCTTTGGCCAGACTCATAATGTCGCTCTAACTTGTCACTGGTTTAACAGAAAAGAGCGTCTAAATGTGCCTTAGAGCTTGGCTATTGCTTCTGTTGCTTGGCAACACCAGCAGCCATGTCCTCATCGAGGTGAATTCTAATTGGCCACAACTCTTGACAGGAGTCACTGACTTATTAGAAAGGACACTTGATTATTCACCTAGGTGGCTGGAGCTGATACTGATCAGCAGGGAATTTTGCATAAAAATGAGTCATGGATGTTTTGAATATCTGGGTGGCTTTTATTCATGGTATAGTGGAAGAAGGAAGTGGTAAGTTTTATTACCTGGAATTAATTTTTCATCTGTTAGTCAACAGTTCAGATCACTTCAAAGGATTCATTTATTTTTAAAGACAACCTTCAGTAGCTCACCTTCATTTATTCAGAACCACCCCACCCCCACTTGTTCTAAAACATGGTTCTCCACAGGCCTTCTGTGTTGGTCAGCTTTCCGTCACTATAACAAACACATGGGCTAAGCAACTTACAGAGAGAAAAGGCCTTTTGACTCGCTTTTGGAAGTTTCAGTCCTTGATCAAATGGACACATTGCTGCTGTTGGGGGTGGGGTAGCACCCCATGGCGGGAGCATAAGGCAGAGCACAGCTGAGGCCGCACAGGCCGACCCTTTAAGGGCGCACTCCCTAACCCAAGGATCTCTTACTAGACCTCACGCCTTTTATAAAAAATATTTTATTTATTTATTTGCAAGCACAGAGAGATAGAGAGAATGAGCATGCCAGGGCCTCCAGCCGCTGCCCATGAACTCCAGATACATGCGCCACTTTGTGCATTTGGCTTTATGTGAGTGCTGGAGAAGCGAACCTGAGTCGTGTTGGGCTTTACAGGTAAGTGCCTTAACCACTGAGCCATCTCTCCAGCTCCCTCACTGTTGCAGTCAGCTTCCTGGCAAGGGGAAACTGGATATAACCCCCATAAGCCTGCCCCCAACAACTCAGCTCCAGCGAGGTTGTAAAACCCAAATTGCCATCAGCTGAGGATCTATCAATCAGAACACATTCATTTGTTTGTGGGGGACACCTGACACCTCTTAAAGGGTTCACCGCTTCCCAATAGTATTATGCGGCTAGAGACCAAATCTTTTGCACATAACACCAATGAGGAAGAAATGTTAAATTTTCCTATTTATTGTTTTCTCTCAATTTATAAGGTAGATGGGCAGCAAAGAATATAAATGACTATATCGTGACCAAGTAGTAGAAGGGGGTGACAGAGCTCATGTCCTACTTTGAGGGACAGAAACCACTTCGTTGGGGCAGGGAGTTGTCTTGGCTCAGAGCCCTGATAATAATGCTGAGTGTGGAGAGAGAGAAAGTAGACGAGCAGTGAGGACACATGTCCTTGAACAGTGCAGATCAGGATGGGCTCGGGGACTGGGGGAGCCACACTTGCTGGACCACAGCATGCATGGAAGACCATGGAGAGAGAGGGAGAGAGAATGAATTGGAAAAGTGGGCTGAGACCCACAGAAACCGCTGCTCGGTGCCAGGGGGAGTGTTTGGCACATTCTTCACTAGAGAGCCAGGAGCTATTAAACACTGAAGTGGAGGAGTGACCTGCTCAGACTCCCCTGGGGGAGAAAGGGCTCCATTTGACTGCTTAGCCTGCAAGATGCCAGCTGTGCCCCAGACCCCTGGGCACATCCTTTCGGAGCAGCTGAGGGGAACTGCAAATGGTGTCCCTGGAGTTTTCTCTGCAGGAGCCCAAAGGAGGCCAGGCTCCCAGGAACCAGGTTTGGGATCAGGGTACCGGTCTCAGTGCTGGCTCTTTTCGGAGTCCTTCACCTGTGAGTAGATGACTCGCCAGACTAAGCTGAGGCTCGTCTCACTTTAGAAATATAAAGTAGCACAGAAGAAACCCTCCCCTTCCTGCTCCCTGGGCAGGAGATGTTGTTCACTTATCAGTTTCCACTCTCCAAATGCTTTCAAATGGTGGGTTGTTTTTAATTTAATTTTATTTTTCCAGTTCATATCACCCTCTCTGCATAGTTCGTTATAACCTAGAAGTGACTGTGGGCCCAGATTTAGGTAGGAAACTAGCATGGCAGAAGTCAGACAGTCTGGCATTCTAATTCTTACCTCCATAAAATTATTTGAGCACAAAAATAATCAGATTCTCCCTTCATGCAATTCTCACGTCAATGTGTAAACATTCTGAGGGATGTGTCATTGCAAGCAGATGAGGTCAATAACCTGACCCTTCACTGACCCAAATTTGGAAGATGGCTACTTTATTCCATGGTCCCAACAAATGTCTCACCCTGCTGTTTATTGGAATATTCGTTATTTTTCTTGTTGTTGTGATGAACTATCTGACAAAAAGAATGTACAGAGGAAAGGATTTGTTTTGGCTCACGGTCCATCGGGACAGGAAAGACAAGGCGGTACAAGTATTAGGTAGCTGGTCGCATTGCATCTGCAGTCAGACAGCAGACAGAAGTGGGGCTGGGCAATAAAAGCTCACACTTGTCTGCAGTGACCCGTTTCCTCTAGTGAGAGTCCACTTCCTCAAGGTTCCACAGTCCTCAAATACAGGGTCACCGGCTGGGGACCAAGTGTTCAAACATATGAGCTCACGTTCACATTACAAGTAGCTTCCTTGGAATCCTAAAGGGCCGTGGGAAGATCACAATTATGTCCCTGGCATGGGATAACGGGAGATTCAGATGCCATGCCCAAAGGACAAGGTGGAGCCCACAGATCTCTGGTCTTTCATTCAGAGCCAGCTTTTGGCAAACCCCACTGTCTCCATGCTGAGAGAGAAAGCATCCCAACCTGCTGAGGGTTCTCGGCGACTTTATGCCAACACTCTCAAGGGACATTCAAACAGTCATCTACAGATACTAGCGAGTCAACTGGATGAGGAGCTCCAGACTTATTCTGGACACAACAGGTGTGTGTGTGTGTGCGCGCGCGCACATTATTTATATATATATGTGTGTGCGTGTGTGTGTGTATATATATATATATATATATATATATATATATGGGCAGAGAGATAGCTCAGCAAATAAACTGTTTGCCTTGTAAGCATGAGGACCTAAGTTCAATTCCCAGTACCGTCATATAAATAAATAAAACTAAACATTAAAAAAAACCACTTTCAGCAGGGCATGGTGGCACATGCCTCTAATCGCAGCACTTGGGAGGCAGAGGTCGGACAAACTCTTCGTAAACTTGCTGTTTCTGTGGCTCAGGAGTCACACATGGTTCAGCTGGGTGTGTCTGCTCAGGGTCTCCTAGTTTCTAGCCTGCTGTGGTCTCATCTGAAGGCTTGATTGGGGAAAAACTGCTTTGAATAGTACTGACACGGTCATTGGCAGAATTCTGCTGTTACTGGGACTGGAAGCTGACGCTGTGTCCTTCAGTCAGCGAAAACCCCTAGAGCCTTTCAGCAAGAAATTTGGAAAATAGTTGTCATGGTTTGATCCAGGTGTCCCCCACAGACAAATGAAGGTGTTCTGGGTAATCGATCCTCAGCTGATGGCAGTTTGGATTTTACAACCTTGATGAAGCTGTGTTGTCAGGGGCGGGCTTATGGGGTTATAAACCAGCTTCCCCTTGCCAGAGTTTGGCACACCTTCCTGCCACTGTTTGCAGTGCTGTGGCAGAGGTGATGTCCACCCCTCTGCTCATGCCATCGCCTTCCATGCCAGGATGGAGTTTCCCCTTGAGTCCGTAAGCCAAATCAACCCATTCCTCCACAAGCTGCTTTTGTTTGGGTTCTTTCTGTGCAGCAACTAGAAAGCTGTCCACAACGATAGTGTTTTCAGAAGACCAGTGTGGTAATGGAGTAGAGGATGGGCTGGGAAGTGAAGGCAGGAGACTCTTTGGGAACGTGGTTTTGAGTACACCTACATGTCAGGCACTGGACTAAGACGTCAAGGACACTTACACCGTGGTCTTTGCTCACCAGCAATGAGTGGCAAAGCCTGAATGAGAGCCAATGGGAAGACAAGACTGAAGGGAGGCACACAGACAGGAAGCAATGCTGACATAATGAGACCAAAACATGGGTCCAATGGGGAAGAACAAGAGTGGAGAGAGGAGAGGAGAGGGGAGGAGAGGGGAGGGGAGGGAGGAGATGAGAAGGGAGGAGGAGAGGT
>PVHP010015963.1:0-24003 GCA_004024765.1 Zapus hudsonius | reverse complement strand
ACTCTCCTCTGCCGCCCACCACTCTGTCCACATTTTGGAATTCGCCCTCCTGATTGCACAGGAAGTGCTCCTAACCACTGAGCCATCTCTCCGGCTCTGGTGGCTCATCTCATAAGAACGTTAATCCTCTCGGGTCAGGGACTTTTGAGACAGGGTCTCACTGTGTGGCCTAGACTGCCTCTAACTCACAATCCTGCTTCTGCTTCAGACTGCTGGGTGCTGAGATTCCAGATGAGTGCCCCATGTCAGACCGTGGGGAGGGAGGGGTCCTATTCTGTGACCTCAGTTAACCTTAATGGTTTCCTGAGAAAACCATCTCCAATTCAGTTAGCTACACTGGAAATTAGATCAACAACCCCAAAATTTTTAAGGGATACAAACATTCAGTCCATAAAATCCCCCAAGAAGAAATCAATTTTTTAAAATATATTTTATTTATTTATTTTCAAGCAGAGAAATACAGAGATAGGGAGAGAGAGAGAGAGAGAGAGAGAGAGAGAGAACACCAGGGCCACCACCTTGTGGGTCTGGCTTATGTGGGTCCTGGGGAAGTGAACCCGGGACCTTAGGCACTGGAGGCAAGTGCCTTAACCGCTGAGAAATCAATTTTTTAAAACCTCATAGTATTAATATTTTATATGATTATGAGTGCAAAATATGGGCACTTGGAAAATGTTAGACTAAAACAAAACTAAAAATCACTCATTGTCCTCCAAAGATTAACTATCACTACCAAAGGAGAGTCTTTCTTTCGGATCTGGTGGAACTGTGTCATGTTTTCCTGAGCACGTGTGTACACACGCTCTGCAGGCCTGCTTGGCTGAAACCTTAGAGGAAGAGCTGCAGGGTTTGTAGGACGATTAGGCAAGCCTGTCCACCAGAGCTTCTGTTTGCCACTCGTGTAAGAGTAAATACCCCATAACTGCAGTGTCTAACTCCAGGAAGAAAACCAGAAATGATGGCCGCCGGCCAACGTACAGACCATGCTCCACTGTCTGCTGATAGTCTCTCCACAATGCTTCTTAAAATATTTTTTCATATTACATGCCCCATCTCATAGCACATTAACCAAACTAAGAATGTCATTATCCATTCAGAATGACAGATAGCAGCCAGGGTCTAGGAGAAAATGACAGTCGCATCAGCCAGGAACAGAGCTTTCTAGTCCAAAGCACAGGGCAGAAGTGATGGGAGGTGGCTGCTCTGGGCTCCTTGTTGCCCTGTTCAGGCCTGACTGGGATTCAGTATGACAGAGGCTCTCTTCACACACAGGGGGTGCTTCTGTTTACTGGAGTGTGGGCAGCTTCCCAGTGGCTGCACCACTGAGGAACATGACCCCCCTCCCCCAGCCTCCCAGTCAGCTTTCTCATTGCTGCAGAAGAACCCGACCAAAAGCCACTTGTGGAGGAAAAGGTTCGTTTTTGGCTTCCAGACTCAAGGGGAAGCTCCATGATGACAGGGAAAACAATGTCATGAGCAGAGGCTGGACATCACCTTCTGGCCAACATCAGGTGGACAACAGCAGCCAGAGAGTGTGCCAAACACTGATGAAGCTGGCTATAACCCCCATAAGCCTGCCCCCCAACAACACAGCTCCAGCGAGGTTCCAATGCCCAAACTGCCATCAGCTGGGATCAAGCATTCAGAACACATTCGTTTGTGGGGGACGCTTGGATCAAACATCACACCCAGCAATCATTAACTGCTAATATCTACTCTGAGAGGAGTGGAACCCCTTCCCCACCCAAGATGGAACATTGATGGGCTCAGTCTTGTCCAGGAAGCCATAGTTGCTGTGAGGTCATGCGTGTAACAGCCATGCCATGTCCAGATGATAGCTTTCCACAGCACTTCTCCCCCTCATCCAGCGCTTCACATTCTTTCCATCCCCTCTTCAGTGACATCCCCTGAGCTTTGGAGGGGTGGCACAGATGTCCCATTTAGGGCTGAGCATATAATGTCACTTATTCTTAGCGCTTCTGCCAGTTATGTGAAAGACTTTTGTTTTTTTTTTTTTTACACATCTAAAACATCTAAAACTTTTTCAGTATCTGAGATTTTATTCAAATAAGATTCACTTGTACCACTAAAATCACTAAAATAATTGCAGACAGGCAAGGGACATAACTCAGTGGTTACAAGCCCTGGCTACACAAGCCTGAGAAACGGTGTTCAGATCCCCAGAACCCACACAAAGCCAGATGTATTGGTGCCTCCCTACATGCTTATAGCAATAGACATGTCAGGAGAACCCCACGTCAGAGCATCAAAGCAAGAGAGACCCTGTATCAAACAAGGTAGAAGACAGGGAATGACACCCCGAGGTTGTCCTCTGACCACACACGCACTGTGGCATGCATGTACCCATTCATACACACATCATATGTACACACACAAACCAAAAAAAAAAAAATTGAAGGAAGATAACTAGAGAGATGTGGTTTAGCCAGGCATGGTGGCATAAGCTTTTAATCCCAGCACTCAGGAGGCTGAGGAAGGAGGATCTCTGTGAGTTTGAGGCCAGCCTGGAGCTGCAGAGAAATGTAGTAAATGACAGTATAAAGCTCTCCAAACATTAAGGAAGACAGAGGTTTCTTGGAAATGATGACCTAGGAACCATTTTAAGGGACCCATGTATACGTGTACTTGTAGGGATGGATTATTCAATTGATGGTTTGTGAGTTTAGAAGCATCATGAAGCGAATGAAGACTGAGCAGGCACACTTAGCAGAGTTCAGATGAAACACAGGCCAACATTTTGCTGGACCTACAGGAACGCCCCAGACTTCTCAGGACCGGCTCCTCTAGACAAGGCTCCCCCACACAGCAGTCATCAAGCCCCCAGTGCTGCAGGACTGCCCACCACAAAGCATGAGGGCCAGCTGGCGGGGATGGGTCCAACAAAGCCACATGTCCCCCACCAACATCTCACCAGCTGCTGTCTAGTCTTTCCACTGTGCCCAGCATTGTAGGGCAGTTCAGAGATTGTTTGGCCTAGAAATGCAAGGCCTATTGTTTCTTGTGTGTGTCTGTATATGTTGAGGCACACTAGTGTGTTGTGGGGGGTGCACATGAACCTGTGTTCACATGCATGTGGAGGCTGGAGATGGATGTCAAGTGTCTTCCTCATTCACATGCCAAGCTTGGTTTCTGATTCAGGGCCTCTCACTTCCTAGAGTGCATCTATTTAGCTAGACTAGCTAGCCAACAAGCCCCAGGACTCCTCCTGTCTCTGCCTTCCTAACACTGGGGTCATGGGTGCATGACCTGACTTTTTTGGAGGGCATGGGGGGGTGAGTTCAAAACTCAAGTCTTCATGCTTTACTGGCTGAGCCATCTTCCAGCTTCACAAAGTCTTTCCAAGGAATAGAGGCCAAAGAATCATTTGTACACAGCTGTAATCCATGAAAAAAGATCTGTGGGTTCCATTGACCTGAACCTCATTATTTGTCTGTCTTCTGAACAAGTCATCATAAACTTGACCTTGCAATTAATGTGCAGGGTACAGACCACAGGAAGTGATTCATTTACCAGTTACTGGATCACACCAGAAATGGTACTGCAGTCCATTTATGGGACTTTCCTTCAACAGTGACCTTGACTTTTTTTAAAAGGAGCAGTAATAATAGAGAGGTATGCAAACCATGAAACCAGAGAGAGGTTGTTAGAATACTTATTAAGCAATTTTCTGACACTATAACAAATAACCACAATGAGTAAACTTATAAAAAGAAAAGGTTTACTTTGTCTCACAGTTTGAGAAGTTTCAGTCCATGACCTCTTGGATCCAGTACTGTGGGACTATGGTGCTCATCATGCTGGGAACAAATGACAGAGCAAAACCATTCACCTTAAGGCCCAAAGTGAAAGAGAAAATGAGGAAGAGGGCTGGGAAATTGGCTCGGTGGTTAAAGGCACTAGCTTGTAAAGCCTGCTGACCTGGGTTCAATTCCCTAGCATTCACATAAAGCCAGATGCACAAAGTGATGCATGTATCTGGAGTTAGTTTACAGTGGCAAGAGGCCCTGGTGTTCTTTGTGTGTATGTATGTTTCTTTCTCTCTCTCTCACTCTCTCTCTCTCACTCTCTCTCTCTTCTCTCTCTCCCTCCTTGCAAATAAATAAGTAAAAATATCTTTTAAAAGAAAGAGAATGGGGAAGAGCCCCTTGTCTGCAATGCACTTGAAAGACACATTCCCAATAACCTAGAGGCCTTCTCTGAGGGCCCACCTTCTGAAGGCTCTACAGTCTCACAGCTGCAGAGCCCTGGACCAAGACTACATCACACGGGACATTCTTAAAATCCCAACTATACAGCAAAAGGAGTTGAATTTTTCCTCAATATAATAACATTCCTTCTGACATGACAAGTAGATTAACTTTCATACTTTTTCCTAATGTCTTAAGATTTTAAGAGCAGCCAGGCCCGGAATGGTGGTGTACGCCTTTAACCTCAGCACTCTGGAAGCAGATGTAGGAGGATTGCTGTGAGTTTGAGGCCAACCTAGAGCTACAGAGTGAGTTCCAGGTCAGCCTGGGCTAAAGTGAGACCCTACCTCAATAAAATAAAATAAATATAAAACAGACTGGAGAGCTGGAGAGATGGTTCAGCAGTTAAGGGGCTTCCGTGCAAAGCCTAATGGCCTGGGTTTGATTCCCCAGTACCCACATAAGCCAGATACACAAAGCAGTACATGCATCTGGAGTTTGTTTGCAGTGGCTAGAGGCCCTGGCATGCCCATACTCTCTCTCTCTCTCTCTCTCTCTCTCTCTCTCTCTCTCTCTCTCTCTCTCTCCTTGCAATAAATAAATAAAATGCATTTAAAAATAAGAAGTCATAATTAAAATAAAATCTTTTAAAAAAACAAACAAAAAAGATTTTTAGAGCAAGAAGTAGATATGTAATCAGTGAAATTCATTCACTCGTCCAACAATTAGTTACTACGTTTCAGGCACTGTTGTAGATTCTAAGGATGCAAAAAAAAAATGAATAGACAAAAATCGTCTCTGCCTTCAGGAGTTTAATGTTCTATTGTGGAAATAGTAAAACTAAACATTAGGTAACATTTCCAAATGTGTGTTCCATGAGAAATGCTCGGAGCGATCTGTGACCGCATGCTGCTTTGGCTATGATGCTATTCTGGACATTCTTGACATTTCCAGCTTGTCCTTTCAAATGCACGAGGTCACGTGGGCACCCATCAGGATCCACAAAGAATCCTGCCCACCAAGCGAGCCTGCTGGGGTCCAAGCAGTGAGCAGCCAAAATTGAGACCTAAATGTGTTGGAACTGGCTGATGCTGTGTGGGTGTCCTCAACACCATTCTAGCATACAACCCTGTGTACTGGAAACTTTCCACATTAAAAATATTTTAATGTTAAGAAAACAAATTAACAATGCCTTGTGTGGGATAGGTGATGTCTTGAAGTCAAGAGTTAACCCTATATTCCAAGGCTTACCCAGCTCAAGAACAATGAATAATCATCTCTCAAAAAACACTGTCAAAATAATTTCTGTTAAGATGTTGGAATGGGAGTTGGAAAGGTAACTCTGTCAGTAATGTGCTTTCCCCACAAACTTGAGAACCTGGGCCTGAGGCCAGTATCTCCATGAAACCATATCAGGAGTGGTAGCACACACGTGCGCACACACACACACACACACACACACACACACACACACACACACACACACACACACACACACACACTTCTTCCAAAGGAAGTTGGAGTGGACGCCCTTAGGTTCCTTTGGATACTCCAGTCTATGTTCTAATGGAAGACAGGTTCATTGCAAAGAGAGACTTGTGGAGTGTGGTCTAGTCACTTGCTAATGTGAACCACATGTCACGAAGCTGAGTGTTGATTTGAAGGTTTTGTCTAAAGACTTAATGATCGCTTTCATAATTTTTTCACCAGATTTATTTCCAATCCTTTCTTCTTCTTTGATTCTCCCACAAAAATCTTACCTCAGCTTCAATTAGGCAAAGACAGGTAGTATTTTACAAATACTTGTGAATTTTCTTCATCTTAGCCTTGGGAAAAGTCCACTTTCTCAGAGAGCGCTGCAATAACCGAGCCATCATCTGCAACCAATTTAGGCATGTTCCCTGCTTGAGGTCCTAATTACACCTCTGTTATTTCTCATCAGATGCTGCCGCTCATCAGCCAAGCCTGTGAACTTCTCCTGGCTCATTTAAAACCCTATGCAGAATCCAGGGACACATTTGACATCCAGAGGTAAGGGTGCTCCTTTACAGATGAGAAGTCCCAGTTTTGAATGGCTGCTTCTCATGACTGTACCTAATTGCTGGACAGTTACCTTGGGACCAGCAAACTGGGAACGCTAGAATCAGCACAGATGGACTTACATGTGAGAAGATACAAAACCCACTTGAAGTGTGTCACGAAGTGACCCAGGGACACAGGGCCTATTGAGAAAGGCGCAAATATGTGGTCGGTCTGTGGATGCATTGACCTTCAGACCTCTACAGACCTCAGAGCAGAGACAGGAGGATTGTTAGGACTCGATGGTCAACCAGTCTAACCAAAAAACAGGCAGTCCCAGGTTCAGTGAGAAACTGTCTCAGAGAAATAAGGCAGAAGAGACACAGAAGACACCTGACATCCTCCTTTTGCCTCCAAACGTGTACACATGCATGCATCTGCACACACATGCATATAACACACATACACAAAAAAAATAAAATAAAAACCGCGAGCCAGGCCTGGTGGTGCAGGACCTTTAATCTTGGTACCAGGAGCTACCCAAGAGACTAAGGCAGGAGGATCATAAGTTTAAGGACCTGACTGCTTTACAGTGAGTTCAAGGCCAGTCTGGACAACTTAGTGAGACCCGGTCTCAAAATAAAAAGTAAAAGAAAGAGCTGAGAATAGAATTCAGTAGTAGATCACTTCCCTAGCCTATGCAAGGCCCTGGGTTCAGTTCCTAGTAGCGCTAAATAATAAATGAATGAATAATGAATACCATTTCTTCGTAGAAGCTTCACCTCAGGGACGGAAAGTTTAGTGGCTCTCTGGCTTTGTCCTTAGAAGACTTTTCATTGTTTCTGCCGGATGGCAGGTCAGCCTCAGCCAAGTCATGATTCTCACTGCTAACAAAATCATGACAAACCAACATTCTTATTGCACCCACTGTCCACAGAGCCTTCTCATTCTCACTGTCTCAGATGATGCAGAAGGTGGAGACAGATCAGATGACCCTGTCAGCTATCAAAGCAAAGCAAGTAACTCGTAACCCCCTTAAATCTTCAACCATTAGGATCAGATGAAGTCACATTCAGTCGTCTTCATTAGGTCTGACTCTAGTGCGGAAATCTGTAACCAACTGTAGAAATGTTTTGAATAAAAGCAAGTAAGGCTGGGGATGTAGTCTAGCCTGTGCAATGATTGTAGCCTACATGAGGCCCTGGGCTTCATGCCCAGCACTGCATAAGACCAGGTAGGGTGGTATGCACCTGCAATCCCAGCGTTTGGAAGAAAGAGGCAGGAGGATCAAAAGTTCAAGGTCTGGGCTAGAGAGATTGCTCAGCAGTTAAGGCACTTGCTTGCAAAGCCTGATGACCCCAGTTTGATTCCTCAGTGTCCATGTGAGGCCAGATGCACAGGGTGGATCATGTGTCTGGAGTTTCTGTTCTCTCTCTCTCCTCTTTCCTTGCAAATAAATAAAAATATTTTTTTAAAGTTCAAGATTATCCTCGGCTACCCAGTGAGGTCAGCCTAGGCTACATGAGACCTTGTCTCGCAAAAATAAATAAATAAAGTAATCAAAATTTAAAGTCATCAAGAATATTATTTCTTTTCTAGTAAGTTGGTAACTATAGAACTTATGTAGAATAAATAAATGTGTGCCTACATCAAGAGTAAAAAAAAAAAAGCCTTGTAACTATAAGAGAATATTAGAACCCAGTTTTTAACAAAAAAAAAAAACTTCAGGAGCTGGGAAGATGACTCAAGAGTTAAAGGCACTGGCTTGCAAAGCCTGCCAGTCTGGGGTTCAATTCCCAAGACACCCATGTAAAGCCAGGCACAAAAAGTGGCACATGTGTCTGATGTTTGCAGCAGGAAGAGGTCCTGGCATACCCCCCCCACACACACCAAATAAATTAAAATTTAAAAATTTCATCTGACAACTCCTGTAAGAAAACAACCCAAAATGAATAAATAATTCTAGTTTAAAATGACCCTTTCAGGGACAGGCTTCCTTTAGTCGAAGAGGGTAAGTTTTCTGGAGCTATTCTGAGCCACTTTCCCTTTTGTTTGTTTTGACAAGGCAAAGTGTGTTTTCTATAATAACACACATCTGATCGTGAAGCCTGCCCCAAAGTTTGTCTGCTATTTATCTGAATGTGAAAAGTGCTGGCTTTTGTTTGTTGCTGTTTTAAAAACTGCTAATCAGGAGGGGAAAAGGAGGGGGGGTTAATAAAACGAGATAGTCAGGTTCATTTAGTCAATGTTGATTTGATGGATGTCAGTTAATCGTTGGATTCCAGCCCGAGATGGGCTCCTCGCTACAGCTTGCAGGTAAAGCCCATAGGCTCCGAGGCTCCTATTTTCTCTTCGTCCCAGGGATGCACTTCTTGGTGTTTGATTCTGTTTTAAAGTTGAGTAAGTGATGCCCCGCCTTCACTTCCATCAGCTCACTGTTCCAGCCCTGCATCTCCTCAAAATACACTACTGCTGCTACGTCCAGCAAGCTTCTCCCAGCAGCTTGCTCAGAGCTGTGGGAAGCTCCTCTTTCAAGACCCTCTGCTGGCTAAAACCACCCATGTAGACCAAGGAGCCTGGCTTTGTCAGGGGCATTGTGGGAAGGCTCATGCCAGCATCCTTTCAAATCCAAACCTTTCCATCTCCATAGGTGCTATTGCTGTTACACCACAGATGTGGTGGCCAGCGTGGCCTTTGGCACCCAGGTGGACTCCCAGAATGCACCTGAAGACCCCTTTGTGGTGCACTGCCAGCGTTTCTTCTCGTCCTGCATCCCCAGGCCTCTCCTGGTTTTGATCCGTGAGTATGGCCCCTGACCAGGGAGGTGAGAGCAGACCCCTGGGGCAATTTTTGAGCTCAGCCCCTGCTTCGAAGAAAGGAACTGTGGGGGTCTTTGAGAGTCTTCCCGCACAAACTGTGTCTTAAAGCCACCAGTTTTTCTGTCTACAGTCTGGGGCAACTTATCAGCAACACCGGTAGCTGTGACCTCTCACACCACATGGCGAGGACAGCAGCCATGACTCATGCTCAGTGCTTTCATTCGTCCTGGCATTTGACCTGTGAAAAATATCATTAGAAAGTCAAAGGCAAGACTGGAACCCAGAGCCTTTCATTCTCCATCCCCTCCCCCACCCCACCCCCACCATACAACCCTCCTCTGATGACCTCTCTGCTAGAAGTCAACCCTCCTCGGCCAGAAATCACCAGATAGGTGACTGGGAGGGAAGCTAACAAAACCAGTCCATTGATTTTACCAGTGAGCTTATAGCCCTCTGGCCAGTTCCAGTGCCTTCTTGCTTTTATGGGAGCACTGGACTATTGATGTGTTTGTATTGATAAGTACCATGGTTTCCAGCTTTTTCTTCTGGGCTAGCAGATTCTGTTAACTCCTTGGTCTGTTTCATCTCTCTTTTCTTTTTCTTTCTTTCTTTCTTTCTTTCTTTCTTTTGCTTTCTTTCTTTCCTTCTTCTTCTTCTTCTTCTTCTTCTTCTTCTTTCTTCTTTCTTCTTTTTGACAGTCTTATTATGTAGCCTTGTATAACCTCCAACTGGTGATACCCCTGCCTCAGCCTCCTGAGTGCCAGGACTACAAGAATAGACCATCAACCCAGATTTGATTCCAAGCTGATTTTAGTGGGTGGCCCTGTCACCTCCATTAATAGCACACTGAACTTGTAGGAGTTAATGTGATGATGCATCGCCCTCTTCCTTTGCCCCCCAGGCTGGGTCTATCCCTCCTGTGTTCCTTCCATCACAGGACCCACTTAGGAGGTGGGTGGCTCTAGCATCACATCTATCTGCCCCTGTGTTCTGTGCCTTTAAGTGGACTGAGACCCATGAGTGCCTAGATATGCTATTCCCTTTAGCCCCACTTGGCAGAGTCCGGTGTGTAAGAGGCCCATCATGGAGGCTGAGAAACCGAGTGGAGCCACATTACCCTGGGACTGGGCCTCAGCCCTGCGCCTAGCACCTATCTCCAGAAGAGATTAAATGTCCCTGATCCTGACAATGCAACAACAAGGATCCCTGTAACACATAGCATGGCAGGGGAGGACCCACAGTGGACGAGACCAAGTCCTCGTCAGGACTAGCAGGTCTTAGGGGTAATTCAGGCGGCTGCTAGGGGACAATCACCCAGAGAAAGAAGCCACAGATGACCAGAAATTTAAGAAAGAAGATGAGCTTCTACCCCTTGCTAAGACTTGAAACACAACCCGTCATCTTTTTGGTCCTGATGAGCAAGAGACCTTGCTTCTCATAACTAAGACCTTGTGGCTTTAGTTTCCAAGCATGAGGTTGAGTTTGTGGGACCAGGTGGACGTGAGGAATGAGGGGAACAGCAGACAGTCAGCGCTGATCCTGCTCGGAGGAGGACTGGCCTCCCAAGTGACGCTAATTCAAAGCTGGCACTTGCTTCCTGGTAACAGGCGTCTAACAGCCCTGGTGCATTATCACCCCTTTCAATGCCACTTTTGTTTTTCTCTTTCAAGTGTCATTTCCATCCATAATGGTCCCACTGGCCCGGATTTTGCCCAATAAGAACCGAGATGAACTGAATGGCTTTTTTAACAAACTCATTAGGAATGTGATTGCCTTACGGGACCAGCAAGCAGCAGAAGAGGTAACTATTTTAATAGGACACAGCCTTGAAAACAGAACGAAACCTAATCTCTCTTCCCTTTCTCTTTGCTCCCAACCCCACACATCACACCATGCTCTCCTTCAGCTGTCTCTCACCCAGAGCTTCCCAGGACCAGCAGAAAGCAAAGAGGAAGGAAGGTCAATGAGAAAGAGAGAGGGGGAGGATGGGAAGAACAGTGCAGAAAAGACCCCAACAATGTGCCCATCCCCTGACGATGGCTGTAGAATGACAGCCGCCCCCTAAACTGCCTCTCTAGCTCAGACATCACCCCCAACACAGGCTCTCACAGCCCCAAAGAATGTTCTGAGTAAATTTACCCCATGCAATTTTCATGAGCATATTCATCTATTGAAAAACAGCAAGACAGAGTTTCATAGCATGAATAGCATAAATATTAGAGAGGAGTTCGGGTAGCTGTCAATCAACTCACATTCCCTTTCAAGATGGAAGCTGGTGGCTGAAATTTCTGGTGGAGACCCTCTCCCCTCCCCTCCCCCCCTCTCTTTAGCAGGCTTCATCGGAGACCTAGCATTTTCTTTCCTCCTGCTTGGCACATAGTAGGAATAGGTAAATATTTATTGATTGAACTTAGCTGAGTAGAAAGAGGGATTTTCGATGTGAAGGAAGATCATTCCAGCATCAGAGGTGCTCAGGGCACATGTCCATGCTGTTCGTCGAGGGTCTCGTTGCATTAAAGAAAGTTACTAAAAGGAAAAACAGAGCTGAAAGGGCTTTCCCTTTGCTGACTTGCGCAAGATGGAGCTTTAAAAGGGTTTTCTCAAAGATTGTGTGGCTCAGAGGAATTCATGAGGTCTAATGGTTAAGGCATTGGCCTAGAATGAAATCAGAGTCAATTAGTGGCTTGATGCACTTAGCAGCCCGGGGCAGTAACCTTGTTCTACTCAGCCTCACACCCTAGAGACCATGTAGCAAACATGACTGGATCCAGGAGATGTGGTAAGAGATGTTCAAGTTCTCAGGTCCTTGGTCCACACCACCATCAACTGCACTCAAATGTCCTTAGAGGTAGGGGTCAAAATCAGCCAACTGGTATACCTGGCCCTGCTCCAAAGCCATAAAAGACTGAATATTCTCATTCAGGTGCATTTTCATGAGGATGGAGCCTGGGGTCCAAGAAATAAAGAACTATTTTCTGAACCTCACCATTGCTGTGAACTATTGTACACTAGGAGAGCTCTCTCTCTCTCTCTCTCTCTCTCTCTCTCTCTCTCTCACACACACACACACACACACACACACACGCACCATGCCTAGCCTGAAACTCACTAGCTGTAGAATCAGGCTGAAAATATCAAAACTGTTGCACTGAGTGGCTTACTAAGAGGTGAGAGGTTATTAAAGATCCAATTACTGGGATTGCCTCGAGCTTTCCTTTTATAAACTCTACAGCTATTTGTTTCACACAATGAGTTGATCTGAGAAAAACCTCCCAACCACAAATCCAGGGCTGCCCGTGTCAAGACAGAGCTATATGGTTACTAAGAAAACTCACTTTAAAACCATCTGAGCTCTGTATACTTTTCCATCAAACAGATGTGTGTTTGCACAGTGAAAATGCTGCACAGATGTTAAAAGGTAAATATTTTTCTAAGCTCTAGCCGATGGGCGGATTAGACACCTCCATCTATCAGGGCACGTTATTTTTCTTGGATATAACCGTAAACTGGCAGTGTTTCAGTCCTAAATGGGCAGTGTTCACAGAGCCTCCATGATGCACTGTGAATGGAAGAACCCATCCGCACCAATGTTCCAGCACCTGAGCCCTGGAGAGCGGTCCTTTCGCCCGGCCTCATTAGCTGTAGGTTAAGACAGATTTCTGTGTGACTCCAGCAGCCCTCTGCAGCCCATCTGAAGGGCTAGATAAGAGGAAAGGCTTTCAGCCGCCATTCTGCTCCTGGAAAAGCACATGGCTGCGTGCTCTGTCTTGTCACGGCCCCTTCTGCACCCCAGGAAGCCACGAGCAAGCCTTGGGAACACCATGTCCTAGGAAGCTGTTTCAAATGGGCCCATAGTGAAGCCCAAGGACTGTGTTGGTTCCTGAGCTGTGGATTGATTCACTGCCCCCTATGCCATCTCGTGCTGCCCCATGCCAACTCGGCCCCCTGGCAGAAGCAAGGCACCTGCAGACATCTGGATGCTGACCAAACAGCAGCAAGTGGGAAGCCTTTGGACCTCAGAAGAGAGAGCAGTGGTAGAATGTGGAGGTCCACACTCACTGACAGACCCTTTGCTATGTTCTCAGCTCTCACAAGCTAAGCAGGCTGGCAGAAGTGGAGACTGCGTCTCCTCGACCTCGGGTATATGATGCCCACAGCCTTACTAACCTGGGAAGAGGCTGAGCTGTTCTCCAAACAGCACAAAGTTGTAACCGAACACGACCATCTCCAAGTGCCTCGATCGTTTTAGATTTTGATTTGTAGGATATCTATTATATATCTGACATGCACTCAGCATAGTACCCGGTGCAGGTGGAGGAAAGGGGAGGGTCACAGTCAAGAGAGGCTGATTTTAATCTCATGGAGCAGAAAAAGCAGCCACACATGAAATGGTAACAAAACTTACAAGATGGACTTACATGCTAATGCGTGTGGCAGAGTTATTCATGCGACAGAAATTCAGAAGCCAATGAATTGAGAAAATGCTGCAACTAGGAAGGTACTTTGAAATTATAATATTTTCCTGTTAGAAGTTCTGATTCTCTCCTTTTGCTGTTTTAATCCCGTAAACTTCAGAAAAAGAGAAGGGAGGTGCCAGGAATACACTTTGTAGATGCTGAAGCAACTTATAAACACTCCTAGAGTTAGAATTAGTGGTAGTGGAAATATAACAAATATGCAAATGACTGATAAGGAAGGTGGGAAATGGGAGAAAGGCTTTAACCATTCAAAGAACTGAGGATCACTAAGGAGGAAAAGAGACTCCCTAGGAAACAGGTTGCTAAGACTGGGGGCTTTGAAGACAAGCTTCAGTTCGAGCCAGCTCCCTGTGCCACTCCCCACTCCATCCTGCTGGCTTTCCACAGTGTAAGAAAACTTATGGCTGCCCACCTAAGTCCTACACTGTGTGTAAGGGATCCAAGGAGCACACAGTCTGACCGAAATCCACCAGGTGTATTTAGTTAGAAAACCAACGGAGAATACAAGCAGGAGGTTTTCCCACCTCCCTAGCTCTCTGGGAGCTGCTGAGTGCAGAGTGATGTCACAGTATTTTCTATGCATAGACGGATACACCGAGTTGTCTAGACAGTACACTTACTGTTCTTACAGAACTGTATCTACTGCTCTGAAACTTGTTTTTCTTCTCCTTAACAAAGTGATGTCACATTTTAGGGATCAGCCCAGACAGAATGGCCTGATCCTAAATAGACCAAGGAATTGTAGTGCATATACACAGTGGAATATTATTTCACCATAAAAAAGAATGGAGCACGCATGCACACACGTTAAAAACAAATGGAGTTTGGGGAGATGGCTTCACAGACAAAGGCACTTGCTTAAAAGGCCTGCTGGCTTGGATTCAATTCTCCAGCTCATATATAAAGCTGGTTGCAAAAAGTGGTACATGTGTCTTGTGTTCATTCACACACACACACACATGCGCACGCGCAATTTTTCTTTAAAGAATGGAATCTTTCATTGTCAACTACATAGATGGAAACTGGAGGACATTATGTTAAGTGCAATAAGCTAATCATATAAAGAGAAATACAGCGTGTTTGCTCTCATGTGGAAGCTAAAAATCAGAAGTAGAGAGAAGAGAAAGAATGGAAGATCCAGGAGGTGTGCTTTGCAATACTGTCTTCCAGACACAAAGTAAGAAGGAGGGATTCTGGAGAGGAAAGGGGAAGGTGGTGGAGAGGGTTAGGGTCATAATACACTGTCTATATTATGGAGATTGTCATAAAAAATTTTAAAGGCCAGATGTGGGGGTGGATGCCTTTAATCCCAGCACTTGGGAGGCAGAGGTAGAAGGATCATGGTGAGTTTGAGACTACACAAGGAGTTCCAGGTCAGCTTAAGCTAGAGTGAGACTTTACCTCAAAAGAAAAAACAAAGTGGGGCTGGAGAGATGGCTTAGTGGTTAAAGCATTTGCTGCAAAGCAAAAGGACCCAAGTTTGATTCCCCAGTACCCACGTCAAGCCAGATGCACAAGGTGGCACATGCATCTGGAGTTCATTTGCAGTGGCTGGAAGCCTTGGCGTGCCCATTCGCTCTCTCTGTCTGCCCCCCTCAAATAAATAAATTTAAGATTTTTTTAAGTTTTTAAGAAAAGTTGGAGGGAGGTTGGATAAGTGCCAAAGTCCTACATGTTCTGGTATTTGACAACCCAGCAGGGTGACTATATAGCTTGTAGGTTGCTTGACTACCTATTTTATAAACAGCTACAAAAGAGGAGCTTGGGGTTGGTGAGATCCCTCAGTGGTTAAAGACATTTGCTTACAAACCTGCCAGCCCAAGTTTAATTCTCCTCAGAGCCCACATAAAGCTGGAGGCAAAGTGGCTCACCAATGAGCCTATAATCCCAACGTGCCTGTGGCTATGGAAAGTGGAACCAGCTGAATTGGGAAGCTTTCGAGCATCAGCAGCAAGAGAGACTCTTCAAAAGGTGGAAGGAGGGGGCGTGGTGGCACATGCCTTTAGTCCCAGCACTCGGGAGGCAGATGTAGGAGGACTGCCATGAGTTTGAGGCCACCCTGAGACTACATAGTGAATTTCAGGTCAGCCTGGGCTAAAGTAAGACCCTACCTCAAAAAAACAATAATAATAAAAATAAATAACATTTTTCGGGCTGGAGAGATGGCTCAGTAGTTAAGGCGCTTGCCTGTAAAGCCTAGGGACCTGCGTTCAATTCCCCAGTACCCATGTAAAGCCAGATGCACAAGGTGGTGCATGGATCTGGAGTTTGTTTGCAGTGGATAAAAGCCCTGGTGTGCTCATTCTCTCTCTCTCTCTCTCTCTCTCTCTCTCTCTCTCTCTCTCTCTCTCTCTCTCTCTCTGTGTGTGTGTCTCTATCTGCCTCTTTCTCCCTCTCTCCCTCCCATAAATCAATCAATAATTTTTTTAAGGTGGAAGGAGAGGAGAAACACCCTAAGGTTGCCCTCTGGCCTCTACATATGTGATGACAGATGCATGCCCACGTGCAATATCATACATATGCACACACGTATATGTACACACACACAAATGAACAATACAAACAAACAGAAGACTTGAAGGTTCTCAACTTAAACGTGTAAAGAGATGAAAATGCCACCAATTCTGATCTAGCCATGGCCATTGCATACACGTACCAAGCTATCCCCACGGCACCTCTTAAGCATGCTCAATGACCAAGAGAATGGCCTCATCTTTTATTGGTTAATTGATTGATTGATTTGCCAGGAGAGAGAGAATGCTTAACTTAACTTGAGCACTAGAGAACTGAACCTGGGTAGTTAGGTTTTGCAGGCAAACACCTTAACCACTGAGCAATCTCTCCTGCCTCATCTTTTTTTCCAGCACTGTTGCAGTCTGTCCCTTTTTATGTGGGTTCTGAGAATGGAGGAAGTAAAATAGGGTGTTCAGAACAAGGAGGGAAATTTCAAAAGACAAACGATGTGTCGCCTTTGCTGGAGAGCCCATGAAGCTGGCTCCAGCATCCAGGATTCAGGTGGCTGTCAGGTTCTTGCCGTCTCAGATCACCCAACAACAATGACCTTGTTCCTTCCTGAGTGGCCTCACTGACTCCTGCTCTCTTGTCCTCAGAGGCGGAGAGACTTCCTCCAAATGGTGTTAGATGCCCGCCATTCTCCAAGCTCCGTGGGTGTGGAGGACTTCGACATGGTCAAAGAAGTCCTGTCCTCTACCAAGGACATGGTGGCCTCTCCCCGTCCATGCCAGCCCACAGCCTTGTCCCAGCCTTTGAGTGTAGATGAGATCGTGGGCCAGGCCTTCCTCTTCCTCGTTGCTGGCCACCAGATCATTACCAATACACTGTCCTTCATCACCTACCTGCTGGCCACCCACCCTGACTGCCAGGAGAGGCTGCTGAGAGAGGTGGACCTCTTCACAGAGAAGCACGTGAGTACACTGGGCTCCAGCTGTCAAGGGGACATCGTCCACACAGCAACTGATTCTGTGACGCGTGTATGTAATAACCTGCCAAAGTACACTCTAAATTTACAAGATAAAATAAGGCTGTTTCTCTCTCTCTCTCTCTCTCTCTCTCTCTCTCTCTCTCTCTCTCTCTCTCTCTCGTTGGGTCTCGCTCTAGTCCAGGCTGACCTGAAATTCACTAGTCTCAGGTGGCCTCGAACTCATGGCAATCCTCCTACCTCTGCCTCCCAAGTGCTGGGTTAAAGGCATGCACTTGGCTCATTTTTTGGACTAGCGAGTGAAATAGGGTGTTCAGAACAAGAAGGGAAATTTAAAGACAAACGATGTATTTTTTTTTTTTTTTTTTTTTTGCTGAGACAGTCCTAAAGCTGGCTCCAGCATATGCCCAGGAAGGAATCATGAAGCAATTAGGAAGGATTTTGGCTGCCCTGTGCCCTGACTGTGGGCACTCTTGTTGGGAAGGAGGAGGCAATGAGCAGAGAAGGGAGCCATTCCAGAAGGCAGAAGTGGACCCACAGAGGCTAAGATGAAGCAGGAAGGAAATGGAAGACTGAGCAGGAGAGGAAGCCCACAGTCCAAGGCTAGATGTGGCTGGTGGGCTCTGAGCAGCTAGATGTCCTGCATCTCAAAGGAGTCTTTCACATGAAGCCTCTCTCAGCGGACTCACCTCAGACACACATGGTACTACACTAGGCAGCTTTCTCACCTCATGGTTTGTTCTGGATGTTTATGTATTGTTTGACCTGTCAGCTGTGAGAGAATCTTTTCTTTTTAATCTGTGCTTTTGAGCTAAAGAAGTAAGTGGCTCAGATAAAGTACTTGCCGCTCAAGTGTGAGAACTTGAGTTCAGATCCCCAGATCCCACATGAAAAGCTGGAAGCTGTGGTGGGCTTCTGTAATGTCAGCATGCCTAGAGCCCGATGGTCAGAGGAAGCTCATGAACCAGCTGGCCTGATGACTGACACAGAAAGCAAGAGACCCCACCTCCAAATGAGGTGGAAGGTGAGGCCCGACCCCACCTCTGACCTCACAGTGGCAAGTGTGATCCACACTCACACACATGAACAAATACTCATGCACATGCACACGCATGCACGCGCACGCACACACACATGCACACACACAAATTATGCTTTAAAAAGAAAAATCTCCATAATGGAATCCCCTCTTTTATGTTCTGATGTAATTATTCTATATTCACAATGTTGGAATGTGACTTAATCTGACTTATTGGAATCATTAGAAAAAAATTTATACAGTGAGCTAAAAACTACTTTCCAGAAAATTCCACTTCTTTGTCCTACAGGGGAAGCAGAGGCAAAGTTAGTCCTTCTGTTCCAATCAGTTTGAAAATATTTGAAATATTTGAATTTAGGGCTACAAATTGCCCCAGTGGTCTGGCTCAATGTGAGTTTCTGGTCAACTTCAAGTTCTATATTGTTAATGACAACTGCCAAGCCGTGTCTCCAGGGTCCCCTCCTTAAATAATTGATCTTTTGAGCTTGGATGCAAGAGTTTATATTTATCCTTATTACTCTTCCAGCCAGTCAAAATAATTTTAAATCTTAATTCTGCCATCTGTCATATTAGTGGCTCCTCCAGCTTTATGTCATCTGAGACTTGCTAACATGTCTTCCATTTCATCCAAGTCATTGATTAAAATGTTGAACAGGGCAGGGCTTCCTCTAGACTGACATTGATCCATTAATCAATATTCTTCGGGCATGGAGTTTCCACAAGCATGAATCCAGATAGCCCCGCCCCCTAGCTCAGCCTGCTGTATAGGCATTTTTTTACTATTTGGTTTACATTGAAGAGAGGAGAGGAGGAAGGACCAAAGATGATGGCTTACATTATTTCGAGAGACACAAGGGGAACTGGGAGCTGAAACTGTTAGGATAGATTTCGCTCTGAACAATAAAACCCTAAGTCAAACTGATTTTCACAGAAGCAAAACAAAACAAAAACAAGAGACCGGGGAGATGGCTCATGTAGGCATGAGGACCTGAGTTCAGATCCCCAGCACCCAGTAAAAGCTGGGCATACCTCTAATCCCAGCTCTGGGGAGGCAGAGACAGGAGGATCCCTGGTGCTTGCTGGCTAGCTGAGCCTAAGTGAATCATAAGCCCTAAAATCAGAGAGAGACCCTGTCTCAACGACAAGCACATACATTTGTACTTAGTAGTACAAACCATTGCAGGGCTCCAGATGGATGAGGCCTCAGGCAAAGCTTTAGTCTCACAGGTGCCCTCTGGTCTGGGTTTCTCTGGCCCCACTTCTTGGCTGTACTTCCCCCAGTTGGCCCCCATTCTCGGCCACTCTGTCCTCTGGAAGCCCTAGGAAGTCTGCCAAGAGTGCCTGGGACCACATGCTTCCTTGGTCCTCACCCCCGAAGGGGATCTGTGGTGGAAAATTCCCGTCAAGAAGGTCAGCCTGGTCACAGTGGAGGGGTTACTGCCCACTTGGGGATCAATTATCTTGGTCAGGGAAGTGGAGATGCCATTCACGCTCCAGCCCCCCAGGGTTGAGTATACAAAGTCCTATGGCTGAGACCTGGGGAGGGAAGTTCTGGGTGCAGCTCCTCATCTCAAACCATGGGACAGGTGGAGCAAAGGATTCCGAAGAATCCAAAGTGCATCCTGCAAGGTGGGAGATTTGGCAGAGGCTCAGGGAGGCTGCAAACGCTCAGAGAGGTAGAAGTCATGACCTTCACCTTGAGGGGATTTTATAGCCAATTGAGAAACAACAAATTATGTCTGCTAAGCAAATCCCCTTCCAAATGAAACCCTCTAGGGCAGTAGAAAGTACAAATGATCAGTTCTAGAATGTGGTATCTTCTATATAGTTACAAAGTCCTGGGAGCCTGCCAGGCCCATCAGCAATACCAGTACCTAGTCTGGGAGTTAACCTACCAGGACACGGGGAGGGCGTCTACAAGCCCTGGCTGCATGCCCTTAACCTCTGGCATGGACCTGGAAGAGGCCAGGCTGTCTCCCCAAACCTTGACCTCTAGCTGCCCAGCCTTCTTCCCTTAGAGCTGTGTAGGGTGTCTCGAGGCATTGAGAAGACATCAGTGGACAGGGAAAGGTGTTCAGACTTTAGTGTACATGAAACTATCTGATATACAGCTGAAAATGAAGATTCTATGGTCTTCCCTAAAGAGGCTCTGCACCTGTCAGTCTGGTCTGGGGCCCAGGAACCTGTATTTTTAATGCCAGTGATGATGATACAGTTGGTCCGTGGTTCCATTCTGAGAATAAATACAGCTTTAGACTCTCAGCCTAGACATGTCTTCCAGGAAAAACCAAGGCCCAACCATGCACCCCTGGGGGGCATTTTCTTCCTCTGGATAACTTTTAGGATGACTTTTTAACAAATGGAAGTCTATAGCGCAGCATAGAATGCACCCCATCTCCTCTGGTAAATGGGAGTACCCCGAGGTTGCCTTTTTCAGACAATAATGTGATAATCACAGAGGCATTGCTTTGTGCTGCATGTTTGTAGATTTCCTTTTTCTTTCTTTCTTTCTTTTTATTTATTTTTTTTACTATAACCAGAGCTCTGTTAATATGGGCCATCTGTCAGGACATGGAAATGCAGATTAGATTTTCACACATTAGATATTTTTCTGAAAATATTCCTGAAAATTTGCATGTAAAGTATGACTTGTTATAATTTTCCTGCTGGTTTCCATTCAACAAATATTTCTTGAGTGCCAGTTAATGCCAGCTTGGGGGTACACAGACCCTCCCTCTGCATGGGCTCTTCTGGCCTACCTTTTCCCTGATGTCTCTAGAGAGCTTCCATGTGCCTCTTGGACAGCCTGTCCTTGTATTGTCAATGAGATGGCTGGATTTGAGCTCAAGTTCCTTTTTCCTGCCATATTCTTCCTACAGCAATGCCCTGACCCAAGGAAACAGGTGAATGTGGACACTGTATCCCCTGCAGATAGTGACAGAAACTGCCTCCCTAGGCTGGGGAGATGGCTCAGTGCATGATGCACTTGCCACACAAGTGTGAATACCTGAGTTTGCATCGCCAGAACCCACACAAAGCTGGACACTCACTGTACTAGGAGCATGGATGATCCCAGCGTTTTGAAAGCAACAGAGCCTTCATCAGCTCTGGAAAGGCTTAGCTGAGGGTTAGAGTTCTAGACACTCAGCAGTCACTAAATCTCCCCAAAGCATTGGCTCCTGAGTTTGTTGTCTTCTGACCACAAAGAATAACCAGCACAGACACAGCAGAAGGGCAAGTTAAACCAGGTTCATTAGAAAAGAAAGGGAAAGTACAGCAGATGAGCCCCCCAGCTGGCAGGGGTCCCAAGTGGGCGGCTGCCTCGTGGCTTGGGCCAAGGGCTTTTTTACCCTTGGAGACATAAATTAAGTATCAAGTCAGGATGGATTGGATTGGTTACTTTGAATGTATGGGGGAAGGGGCTCCTGATAAGCTGATACCCTTGGGGATATAAGTTGGGCATCAAGATGTGGTAGGTTGGATTTGGGTGATGGTTCCTCACAGGCTGATGAGTTAGACAAAGTATATACGGGTCAGCTGGCTTCTTGGTGGGTCAGGGCTCTTTCGGATTTCAGTTCCCCCCAACTCTGCTTTCTGGACTTACAAAATCTCGATGTGCATTGGCTCTGGCAGACCATACAGATATCTGCTGATTGCTTTGGACCTGACTTACACCTACTTTATCCCCATCCCTACCACCTGCATACCTACAGTGGTGGACACAGATCTGCCCAGAAGCCCATAGGCTAGCTTGGCTGGTGAACACTGCAGTTAACAATGAGAGACCCTGCCTCAAAACAAGGTGAAAGGTGAGAACCAACACTTTAAGGTGTCCTATGACCTTCATGTCATGCTGTGGCACATATATGCACCTGCACTCACACACACTAACACACACATACATATCATATACACACAAACGGAAAAGGAAAGAGAGGAGGGAGGGAGAAAGGATGAAAGGAAGGTAGAAAGGAAGACAGGAAGAAAGAAAGATGGGCTGGAGAGATGAGTCAGTGGTTAAAGGCATTTGCTTGCAAAGCCTGCTGGCCTGGGTTCAATTTCCCAGTACCCAAGAAAAGCCATATGTACAAAGTAGAGCTTGCGTCTGGAGTCATATACAATGGCAAGAGGCCCTGGCATGCTCATTCACTTTTTTCCTCTCTCTCATCTCTCAAATAAATAAAGAAATGACAGTGGAGTATTCAGCACTGGGATGTCTCTATCACACCTCCTGAGGCTCAGGGTCTATTGCAAAAGAGGTGGCGGAAAGATTGTAAGAAACAAAGGAAGGGCAGGTCTGCTTACAATGCAAACTTCCAGACACAAAATGGCCTTGATATTCATGACTTTGTAGTTCCTGATAATACCTACACAAGACCTTCATAATAGGAGGAAAAGACATGACACTGAAACAAACAGAGACTAATGAGAGGGGGAGGAGATATGAGGGAGGAATGGGAGGGAATTATAATAGTTTATAAAAAAATTATTTATTTTTTATTAAATAAAAATTTATTTTTATTCAAAAATAAAAAGAGAGAAAAAATGCCACCCAGATTGAATCCAGGGCTTACTGATCCCCAGCACTGCACTGCAAACTCCAGAGGGGAATCCTTTAGGAATGGCCTTATTCTTCCTGGCCTGAACTGACCTTGACCTCAAGGAGAGTGAGGATGGCCTCCTATGGAGCTCAAGCCTATCTTCCAATCATATTCCCTCCTCCTGTCTCTTGCTTGGCACCACTTGCTCTGGGCACACCTTTATTCTCAGGCAGTCTGTCCTATCATCTCAGGACAGATGTGTTACAGGTATTACAGTGCGAACTAGGTGAAGTTCAAACATGAAGGTATTTGGTGTTTTCTTCGATTATTACCGTGTTTATTTATGAGAGAGAGAGAGAGAGAGAGAGAGAGAGAGAGAGAGAGAGAGAGAATATGGGCATGCCACAGCCTCTTGCCATTGCAAACAAACTCCAGTTGCATGCACTACTTTGTGAAGCTGGCTTTACATGGATGGCTGGGGGATCAAACCCAGGCCACCAGGCTTTGCAAGCAAGTGCCTTTAACTGCTGAGCCATCTCTCCAGCTCAGTTATTACCTCTATAAAGGAGCTCTAGTGTATTGCTTGTCCTTGATATCTGGGACAGATTTCAAAGATGGTCAGGTGAGGCTAGAGGATGACTATGAGTTCAAGGCCAGCTTGGGCTACATAGTGAGTCAGTGTCTCCTACAAGAAGAAACTTAAATCCTTGCAGTTTAAGAAAGGATGCAGGGCACGGGAGAGGGCTCCGTGGGTAAAGTACTTGCTGTGCAAACCTAAGTTCCTGAGTTCAGTACTCATGAAAACCTGGGCACAATGGCACATGCCTGTCACCCCAGCACGGGGGAAGTAGAGACACAAGTCAGCTCAGCAGGAGACCCCTATCTCAACAAGTAAGGTGGCGAGTTAGTAAGGATGATAGCCTCACATTACCTCTGGCCTCCAAACACACATGTGCATACATGAACATTCCTCACACATGCACACATGCAAAAAAGCTAGAAGGCATGGCGACTCAAGTGTGAGGCAGAGGATTCCATGGCCTCCAAAGCCCAGAAGCAGAGAATGGGCAGGAAGTGGGACCAAGCTATAAAATACCAAGGCCCACCCCTTATGACCAACTTCCTCCAGCTCTACCTCTACCTCTTTTTTTTTTTTTAATGTCCATAATGAGTTACATTATTTAGTGGGCAAACCATGCGTTGTTATCCCGAATTCCCCGCTTCCCCCCTCCCCCTCCCTGATCAGTTGTATATCCTCCTTCGTGGGCTGTCTGTATTAGTCCTTGTGGCAAGGGATCCTGTATATCTTAGTACTCATCCCGGTCTTCCTTGCCCAAGTGTGTTGTTACTGATGGGTGCCATGCCTCCGGACAGTCTCCCCCACCACGGCTCTCACAATCTTTCCGCCCCCTCTTCCGCTCAGTTCCCTGAGTCGTGGTGGGTGAGTAATAAGGCTGCTT
>PVHP010015962.1:0-36605 GCA_004024765.1 Zapus hudsonius | reverse complement strand
CCAGAAATGGATTGTTCATTTAAATGAAATTCATTTGGCTCTCCTATTAGTTATGCTTGGAACTTTTCTATCCACCAGAGACTTTCAGGGACATGCTGTTCCTGGAACAGTGAGCATGCTAATGCAGACAGATGTTAGAACTGTGGAATAGACTTTAACCAGCACAGAGAACAGAGTGACAGGGGGTCAGGGCAGAAACGGGGGAGAGATTGATTCTATGCTAATTATTTACCTCAATTGTATTTTGAGATGTATATTTTGTGGTGTCTTGGACTGAACCCAGAACCTTACATATAATAAGCAAGTGCTGTACCATTGAGCTACATTGTCTATTCCGAATAATTTTTAAGAATAGCATTAGGATGTCAATCAACCTTTACAGCAGATTGTATTATTTTGAAAATTTGGACAAATATTGACTATAGACCCTGTCAAGAACTGGGAAGAGTCTGAGATATTGAGATGTGTACTTAATATATAACCTAACAATTTAGCTTGTCAAAGTTTCATGAATGCCAGCAGAAGTTACCAGATTCAGGTCAAACAGAGGACTCAATTACTCAGCCCTTCAGACAGTGTGAGCATCATGATTTTATCCATTCTGCTTCCTGTCCCCTCACCCCCCTCAGTACCATGCAGACAACATGGAAGAGAGCCCAGGTCAATGATGTCCATGTAGAAGTTTCATATCTTGAGTGAAGAGCCTGCATGTAAGGGTTTTGTGGAAATAACTTCCTAGGGTGACACAAACACAATCTTCTCCCCAGATGGGGCACAGACAACAGACCAAAGGATGATTACACCAAAACCATCTTGGAGTTTATTGAGGTTACTTACAGAGTAGGGTGAGGGTTTGCTTTCAGGAGCTTTAGATAACTCTAACACAGCCATACTATGAGAAGTCACATCCCAGCCTGGATGATGATCTCCCGAGCTTCGACTCAAAGTCAGCTAAAAGCTGCATCGCCAGAATGCCCACCTCAGCTTAGGTGATGACTTATGGGAGCTGTACTCTGGAACACACTCATCTGGAGAGTCTTGTGCATTCTGCACCACTTGCAGGCAGGTCCGTCAGAGAACCTCAGCCCCCAGTAGTTGTTACCCCTTATATAGCTTGATGGCATGGTCTAACAACCCTTTCCCACACTTGTTGACTTCCTGAATCTCTGGAATCTCCTTCCTGTACTGCCCTCCCAGGAAGGTGTCATGATTTGCTGATGGCAGTTTGGGTATTAGAACCTCGCTAAAGCTGTGTTGTTGGGGTGGGCTTATGGAGTTATAAGGCAGCTTCCCCTTGCCAGTGTTTGGCACACCTTCCTGCTGCTGTTTGCAGTGCTGTGTCAGAGTGATGACCTCTCCTCTGCACATGCCATCATTTCCCCTGCCAGGATGGAGTCTCCCTTCAAGTCTATAAGCCAAAATAAACCCATTCTTCCATAAGCTGCTTTTTATCAGTTTCTCTTCTGTGCAGCAACAAGAAAGCTTAGTGCAACAGAAAGGATGTTTATTATTTGCTAAAAGTACTTCCTGAATCCCCCAAGCCCCCTTTCTCTCTCTCTCTCTCTCTCTCTCTCTCTCTCTCTCTCTCTCTCTCTCTCTCTCTCTCTCTCTCTCTCCTCAATTTGGAGGAAATATGCTATAAGAAAAAGCTTATATGCTGGTAGATCAGCCCAGACTTTTCTCTTTTATCTAGATTATCCTCAGTAAACCTGCCCTCTATCTTGGGGGAGAACATTCTACCTTCAAAGTCTGTTGGCTATAAAACATCCTTCAAAATAACAATCTTTACCTATACTAGAGTTTTCATAATTTTTAAAGCTTTAAGATTATCAAATGTGGCTCAAGGCTTGAAATTTTAGCACACACTCATTAATGACAACAGTAATAGAGGACATGTGGTTCTGTCCAGTTTAGTGTTCTGTGTATCAATGTGTTCAATCATGTGTAAGGTGAATGGTAGCAAAGCTGAATTCATCCCAGGTTTACAAGTAATGGACCATGCACATGGGAAGAGGGTTTAGACCTATTATGAGAAGCATATCTATTGAGGTTGTCATAGTCATTCACATGTTGCTGGGATGAATCTACAAACCAGGTACAATTTTGGGGGAGGAAAATATTTATTGAAGAGATCCAGGGGAAGTTAAGGAAAAAGGCTGTCCGCCTTTCATGGATCCAAGCAGAGATCAGAGACCGCACCTCCAGAAGCAAGCAAGCACACTGTTACACTGTAATTCACAAAATGCAGAACTGCCAGACCTGGGGTCTTTTTCTTTATTTTATTCTATTTTATTTTATTATTTATTATTTTTTACAATGAGTTGATATCCCCAATTCCCCACTCCCCCCCTCCCCACCCCCAATCAGCTGGATATCCTCCTCCATGGGCCGTCTGGATCAGTCCTTGTGGCAGGGGACCATGGATGGCCTAGTATTCAGCCCGGTTCTCCTGGCCCAAGTGTGTTGTTTCTGAGGGGTGCCATGCCTCTGGATAGTCTCCCCCACCACGGCTCTCACAATCTTTCTGCCCCCTCTTCTGCTCAGTTCCCTGAGTCGTGGTGGGTGGGTATTAAGGCTGCTTTAATGTTATCAGCTTAGGGGTCTTTGTATCAAAAAACATTGATTTATGGCTCAGTAGCTTATCCTGTGCTGATTGAATGACTGTGGCTGTGGGTCCCTTGTTCATCCCCTCATTCTCTGCGGGGCTCCATATGGATCCTCCATGGTATGACTATGGTGGCTCATCTCTTGCGAGAATCTCAGCTATCGGCCTATGGTCAGGTTGGTAGAGTTAGATGGGCCACAACTCTCTAGATGCATCCTGAAAAATACACTGCATATCTATCCCTAGTTTTTTGCATCCAAATTAGAAAGGGCCAGTTCCCAGGAGGCTAGATCAAAGTGACATTTCCTCCAGCCAGAAGCCTGGAGACAATTAACAATTTAATAAACACAATTATAATAAACTCTATTGGGGGACATTATTCAAACTACCACAGAGGTTGTACAATTGGAGAAGGGGGTTGCTCGAATTTGAATAAGGTATGTGTGTATGTCTGTTTGTGGGTGTGTGGGGTTGTTTCTACTCCTTAGCTGGTCTTTGTAAAGCAAATGTTGGGAGGTAGTTGGCTTTCTATTGACTTTTGGGAATGTCCCTTACTCTGTATTATCAAAATTGCAAAGCAACAAATTAACCTTAAAGTTAAAAATTTAGGTACTAGATTTAGAAATATTTCACAAAATGCAAAGGTTAAATAAAAACATCTAAGATCCCAGTGATAACTTCTAGGTAGGAGGCATTTCACATGGAAGTCTGGAAGCAGCTTGGTTATCTTTGAAAGTGTTCTTTCTACCTTCAGGAGAAAAAAAAATCCACCTTAGATCAATGATGAGCAGAGCCTAAGCATCAGAAGCCCCTCCCTCCCATAGAATCTTGCAGAGCAGGAAAGTTCAACCATTTGCATGTCCCCATGGCAATCCAGTGAGTACTAGTAGAATCTGTTGTTGATTTTCTTAGGTACAATGATTTTGATTCAATCGAGGAAAGTAACAATTTTATAGATGAAGAATTATTTCACTTATAAAGTTTCTGCTTGTCACCTGTTCATATCCATTATGATTATTAATGCCACAGGGTTTGATACCCCAGAATCCATGTATAGCCAGATACACAAGCTGCACATGTGTCTGGAATTCATTTGCAATGGTAGGAGGCCCTGGCATGACCATTCTCCCTCTCTTGTTCTTCTCTCTCAAGTAAATAAATAAAATATTACACAAAATAAAATAAAGAGAAATATTCACTGATGAAGGCAAAGTGAATCATTTACCCATTTGACAATTGAGGAAACGGAATAAAGAGAGGAATTGAGTGACCGGCCACCAGTTACTTCTCAGGAAATACTTAAAGAGATGTAGAATTGTGATGACATGATGTGCAAGTATTTTGTATAATTTAGATGTCACATTACTGCACAACAAGCGTCAGAATATGACAGAAAATAAGTGAAAAGCGGAAGAAATGAAGATGTATTATTGTACTTTTAAATAGGTGGAGGTTGCCAATAGACTTCTGAGTCCAAACCCTACCTCTACTGTAGATGACTTCTTAGTTATAATTTCTGTTTCTTCTTAATTTCTCAAAATTACATTTGCCTTAACCTTAAAATGATGACCATTTTTTATGATTATTAGGACAATAAGAAGTTTAACAGCCTAGTTGATCATATGGCAAATAATAAAATCAATAAATTTTGCTGCTCTTAATTATGTCATTATGTCTTCACCATCATTGCCATGAGAATATCTTAGCAGGTCAGGATTTATCGAACTCATGATCAAGGTAGGATACTGTTTGCTAAATAGCACTCTTATATATGGTTGTTCGTTAGCCCAAAATGAAGAGGAATAGTATTTAATTACATAAGAAAATAACATAAGAACTAGTTCAAGTAACCTAATGACATTTGATCATTTCTTTTTGGTAAGGTGGGTTGTAACATGCTTACATTTAACTGTCATACCTTAGAGTATCATAAGGGCATCATGGACTTCCTGACAGGTGTTAATAAATCCATATATTTCATTGTCTATCCAGTTTTAAATGTACACAGGATGATCATGTATGAAGACAGGCACTGAAATTCATTGAGTTTAAAATCATAAGCGAAAGTACATATCCTTTCCCTATGAGCACCACTGCATGCGATGTAGCACAGAATTTAAGAAAATGTTCTGCTTATAAACTCCTTATTAGTTTAACCTTGTGACAACATGAATTGCTCCTTACGTCCTTACCTGCCACTGTGAGCCATTTATGTCCACTGACATAAATTCACCAATTAAGAGTCATTCAAGAACTTGCATACTGTTCACTGGAGCTGTAAATAGGCATTGACACTCCATAAAACTTCACTGGCATGAAAAGCATCTCACCACTTGGGTGCTTTGTCATGTTACTGCCCAGTTGTCTGGTCAGACACTGTCAAAGAGACTCAGGGCTCAGGAAAGGAAACACATTTCCAGTCACATGACTGTACATTTCTGCTATTCTCTATGTAAACTATTGATCACTCATATGAGTAATCATTTAAATTTGGAAAGTGTGCACTTCATTGCTATATTGATAATCTATTTAAATCTACTATTAACTAGAACATATTTTTCAGATGGTTTACTATATAATGTGAACTCTGGTAGGTTCTTTACAGAAATCCTCCATTTAATTCTTATGTCAATACATGAGGTAAATTGTGTTAGTATATCAATTTTACAAACATGTAAACTATCTGATAGGGAAAATAAGAAAATTTCCCAGGATCCTACACCTAAAAAGACACAGAGTCAGAATTTTTCCTAGAGCATTTTGCTCTCTGAGCCTGATCTTTTTAAATAGCTAGGCTTTAAAAAATTTATTGTATATATGTCATAATTGGTTATACACTATGATCCCCTTACCCCAACTCCCGTCAACCTGGGGGACCTCCTCAGTATGTTTATGGTAATCGCTGTGGGTTCAGGAAGACCTCCATCAGTTTCTAGGGTATAGTGACAGACTGTGCCTCAGGGTATTCCTACCCCTCTATGGCTCTTACAATATTTCTATCCCCTTTCTCACAAAGTTTCCAGAGCCATGGTCGGCCTGTTGGCAGTTTGATTTGGTATTGAGCTCTTTGTAGCCTCTGGATTTCTGCTTTCATGGGTTTTGCTTATTCTACATGTCTGTCACTATCACCCTTGGGCTGGTTGTCGGGCTTGCAGTAAAAGCAGCATTCATAATGTCATTTCCTCCGCAGTTTCTCCTGGGCCCTGGCTGATATGTGCAGAGGTGGAGTCAAATGGTGAGCAGTGGGCTCTTATCAAGGGATCTAGGCTCTCTGTTTTCTCTGCAGTCTGTAAAATACAACAGATTCGCAAACCAAGCATGAGAGCAATTTCAGTTAAATGGTGGTATCCAAAGTTGTTCAGGAGATTATGGCTTATCACCCCACTCTTTCCTGACCATGGGATTCTGACTTGGTTTCCACTACCAGATATGGGTTCCCTCCCACTAAGAGGCCTCATATCCAAAGAGAGAGCAGGTGGTTATCTGTAGAGGCTACGTGCTCCTATTAAACAACAGATTATTTCCATTTTCACTCCTCGGTCTAAGCCTACCTTATTACATAGAAAAAAATCAAAATAATATGAGAATTATAAAGATAGCATTTAGTGAAATTTTAAACCCAGTAGATTTTTAAAAAACTTTGCTGGTAGAGTAAATGGCAATAACAGTTAATAAAATGCCAAGGATTCTCAATGACACCACATATATTAACACATGTGTATACTTTAGATATGAAGATGGAAAATGACTTCATTAACTAAAGATGTTGTTAGTAAAATATTCTAGTTTCTGATTAACTTACCAGTGTTCTCTAACAGCTAAGTACTCAATTTGCTTGTTGTCTGCCTTTCGTGTGTGGAATAGCCTCACCTCACCTGGGTGATTTATCTAAAGTCAGCAAGTGCACCTTGCTTTCATTTATTTAAAACAGATCTCTCTGTGATTAAGGTATGTTGTAGTTACTTTCACTTTGCTGGGACAAAACTCCTGATGGGAGGAAAGGTGTGTGTTGGCTTACAGTCTTGGAGAAAAGATCAGTTACAGCAGGGAACGAATGGTAGAGGAGAGGCCAGCTGTCACAATCTGGCCACAGCAGGTGCACATAGCAAGAAGATAGTGAGCCGAATGAGTACTGACAAACTGGGGGCTAATAAGCCTCAAGGACTTCCCACATGACATATCTCCAGAGATGTCCACCTCCAAAATTGCTACCAGCTGGGAACAAACATTCAAAACACATGAATTTATGGGGGCATCCATGAAGTAGGTTTAATCCTAGAGTGCAGGAGGACAAAGGATAAACCTGATATATTTTAAAAATCTTTTAATAGTAATTTTCCTTCCTCCCAACCAATACTCTACCCCTTGTATCTCCTCTATATCATTAGAATGCTTATAAATATTTTTATTCATTTATTCTATCTCATTCTCTCTCTCTCTCTCTCGTGTGTGTGTGTGTGTGTGTGTGTGTGTGTGTGTGTGTGTATGTTACTGTGAGAGGCTAAACCTCTTCAGTGCTTAACTCTGCAAACATTCTTCCACATCTGGCACTTAAGTGCATAGTCCTAACATTGCATCTCTTACATGATGAGCAATTAATGAACAGTTTCTGAAGGAGGTGTGACTTCACTGAACTCATAGGAAGAGCATCGTGGTCACTGATTGTATAGATGACTCTACTTAAACACAGAACAGCTGGATTGCTACAATTAAAGTCATTAATTGACCAGGGATGACGTCATTGTGTGAATGAAAGCTGTCAAGGGATGTGAATGGATGTCAGAGCTCAGAATAGAGAGACAGATCCAGCCAGAGCTTAGATTCTACTAGAAATGAGGCAATCAAAGCTAAGGCACGGAAATATATAAAAGTGACAAATTAAAGGAAGAATAATGTATGAATATAACACAGAACAAGAAAATCCATGGCAGCTGTTTAAATCAAAAAGATCTATATCTGCATCAAGGAAAAGCAGCCTTTGGAAATTAGCAAGATTGTTTTTGCACTCACAGTGAGACTGAGCTCCTGAGACAGACTTTATGAATTCTGTTTTCTCTGGAAATTTGTCTTCCTTTAAAGAAGTAACAATTTAGAGTCTTTCCTTGCTTGAAATTCATCTTGTGGCTGTTCATTATAACTTTTTTTTCTTCTTCTTCTTATGTGTGGTGCCAGGGATGTAGAAACTTGAATGTATCTCCTCTGCCTGGTAGAGCTAATTTTTCAATTTACATAAATAAATAACCTGCCAAAACTAATTACTTCTCTTCAAAATCTAAATACATTATTTTTCCTCTTTCTCCAGTCTGTCTTGGTTTAATTATTTTCACATCAGTTGTCATTTTATGAGCTGGTTTAGACTAAAAAGGGATAATCGGATGTGTCTTACTGTTTTAATTTGGCTAATTAAGATTGCTGCTTTGGTCTGGTTGTTTGTAGGTAACTATTTATAGCCTGTTCATAGTTTGGGGTAATGGGAGGGAGAACAACCACTAAAATTTTAAGAGAATGAAATTAGTTATACACACCTGTTAAATGACCATCGTTTCTTTTTTTTTCTTGTCTTTCCAAACATGTCCTCTATTGCCCTCAAGAATTTCAAACAAATCAAAGAAAGCAGGTATAAATCTTTAGTTTTAAAGTTCACTTATTTTAAAAATGAATAAGGCTGGAGAGATTGGTCAATGACTAGAAGCACTTGCTTGCAAAGCCTGGCAGCCAGGGTTCAAATCCCCAGTTCCCATGTAAAGCCAGATACACAAAATGGCACATGCATCTGGAGTTAGTTTACAGTGGCAGAGGGCTCAGGTGCACCCATTCTGTCAGTCTCTTTTTTTTCTCTCTCTCTGTCTCTTATCCTTGCAAATAATTAATAAATAATGTTTAAAAATAAAGTACATCTGAAATATTGCACCTTAAGATTCTGCATCCACTTCAGAGTTTGAATCAAGAAAATTGCAAATACAGAAGATGATTACTCCAAGTGAACAGATGGTTAGCTGAATGGCCCCACAATTTGCAGAGGGTAATTGGCTGATTTCGAGAAAGATGACACAGCAACACCTGAGGCATATGCAGGAAGAAAGAGCAGGTGGGAAAGCAGAGTCAACTTTCCATCCACAATCTATTGACAGCATCTGATGTACTGAATGAAACATGGGCTCTTCAGATAGCTCTTGCTTGGATCCGTAAAGCACGCTATCTTCCAAACTGATCTTAGAAATTTCAACCTTGTTTCATTCATCTGTATGATCTGATTGCATAAAATATATTTACCATCTAGAATTCTTATTACCAGAGGGAAAGTAAAATAAAGTGGCTTCATTACTGATCGCCAATCATGTAGTTAATTAGATTTTGTATCTCATCAGTGACATGAATCTATTTATAATTAATAATGTTTTTTCAAATAATCTAACAAGGTGGCCACTTCTACTTCTAAATATGAGAGTATGTGCTCACACAGGCTTGCATCTACACAGTCTATTTGAGTGTAATGGACATGAAGTGCTTAATTGTCACTACCATATGAAAAGCTCTATTTGTGCTTCTAGGAATACTCTCAGAGAATTCCCAGATCAGTGTGATAGGGGCACTCTATACTCTAAAAACATATGCAACTTCATCTGGTAGGGGAAATCTGCATGTTTAACTCAGAAGCAGATTGGCATATACAGATTCCAAATGGCCTGCATGTTTTGAGTTAATCTTTAGTTTAGATTTCATCCAAAGGAAGGCTAAGAAGAATAGCAAGACTTGGTGGTACACAAACCCCCTGCTGCTCCAAAGATGGAGTCATAAGGTGACAGAGAAAATTGCCTTGAAGCAAACACAGTCTCTGAGCTACCTGACCAGAAGGAAAAGACTGAACTTTTAACAGACTTACTGTCTTCATTCTTTTACCCTATAAAATGATAACAAGAAAGAGATCAAACAAGAAAGATGTTTGTGATGTTACCCCACTGTCTTCTGAGATAGCTCTCTGAATAAATACATCCCTGGTCTTTAGCCTATGTGACAGGCTCCATTGACAGATTCAAATCAGAAATGCAGTATTACTGTTACTCTCATCGATCTCTACATTAGCTTTCTTAAACTCAGAGGAGGTACTTGTCTCAATCAGATTCACAGAGTTAGTATATTGTGAAGCCAACATCTGAATTCACAGGAACTCACAGTGTCTGAAGCTGAACATCCTGCCTCTGTCAACAGCCTTCCTCTCACAATGTGGTGCCCAGAGCTGCTTAAAAGGACTTGACAAACCAAATATAGTTCTCTTCTCCCAAAAGCTAAAGATGCAGTGAGATTTCTGTCACCTAGCACTTGTTTCTCATCTTCCCAGGGAAGCTTATTGTTTTGTGATTTCTCTTTATTGCATCTCCGGGAATATGAAAAGAAAAAAATGTAAATGCAGACAGGATCAAATAATGAATGCATTTTCAGTGCTTTATGTTTTGACCTTGCCACTTAAAGTTCTTTAATTGACAACAGCTTGAGCCATTGTCACTTTCATGAACTTCATATATTATATATAAAATTTTAAAGAAGCTTTCTTCATGTTTCAAATAGGTTGAGAAATGTATAATTTTTCAACATAAATACTCTTTGCTACATATTATGTGGCTCAAAGTTATCTACTATCAGTCAGGCTACGAAGCCTAGATCCTAAAGAGTAGATGGACACAAAAGGAAAACTTCCAGTCTGTGTAAGTATAAAATACACACAGATTGAAGATTTTAGTAAATTCATCATGAGAGCAGGAATCAGGAAGAAATACTTAGTTTAAAAAGTTAAAGAAGACACATGGACATGAAGTAATGTTAAAAGAAATTTACATGAAAATAAATGAAATAAAAATGCTATTTTTCCCACAGTGGATGGAGTGGAGAAGTCAGCTGGACTTCCAATAGACAGAATTTATTTACATAGTTGCACATTAGGATTATTTTGCATTACTATTAGTAATCTGTAGTTTATAAGGTTGTGAAATATGTTCCCTTCACATAACTAAAGATGCAAGTGTACTTTTCAAATGATGCATAGTGTATTCATTCTGAGCAAACCTATAAAGAGATGCCCAGAGCTGTCTACCTGCAATGCATAAAGTGAGATTATTGATACAATTCATGCAATAATCACCCAACAGAGATCTCTACCTAGACAACTGCTTTGTAGAGTTTGCTTTAAATATGGTTTTAAATGTATGACAAGATTCATTAGTTGTGATGTATATAACCTGATCTTGGAAATAATCATAAGAAAAATATTTAAAATTTAGGGATTTATAAAGAAGACTTATGCAGGAGGAAAGTAAAGCAGATCTAAAGAGATTTCTTGAACTCTAGGGGAGTTCTCAGGGGAGTTCTCTCTGTAGCAAATACAAGGTATTAATTCTGCAAAAAAAAAAGGTAGTAGAAAGCAACTTGAATATCAATGTTAGAAAAGTCAAGGTTAGGGCTGGAGCAATGTCTCAGTGGTTAATGCACTTGCCTCTAGTGCCTAAGGACCTGGGTTCAATTTCTCAGTATGCATATAAAGCCAGATGTACTAAGTGATGCATGCATCTGGAGTTCATTTGCAGGGGCTAGATGCCCTGGCTCACCAATCCTCTCTCTCTCTCTCTCTCTCTCTCTCTCCCTCTCTCTCTCTCTCTCTCTCTCTGCCTCTCTGTCTTTATCTCTCTGCTTACAAATAAATAAGATATATTTTTTTAAAATGTCAAGGGCAGAGCTTATTAAGACAGATATTCAAGGCCAAAGGAGTGGGCCATGATTCAAAAGTTCAACTTGAAGCTTTTAAAAAATAATCCATTTATATGAAGAGCCAACCAACAAGGAAATGAAAAGCCACTGGAGAGTGTCCAGTGAATAACAGTGCAGATTGTGATTAAGAGACAGAATGTGTGCCTGAATTGGCTGATGCCTGTGCAGCCTGACATGAATCGTAGCCAATCTGCTTGTACCACTCAGCACTAGGAAGCAGGAAACCATTATTCCCAGCTGTATTTTTCAGAGTACATCACATGAAGCAGAAGTGTAAAAAAGCTTGAAATCTTTTACCTGCCCACGGGAAGCTTCAAGAGGAGGAAGACTCCATGTTAACATGTAACATGGTTCAGTGGGAGGGCAACTGAAAATCCAAAGAACACCAAGTGAGGTTTTTTTTTTTGGGGGGGGGTGGTCTATTACACCATAGACAGGATTGTATGGTCTTATTTATGGACACATCAGTTTTCTTAAGAAATGAGTCAAGCTTCATGTCTTCTAGGCTTTTCTTTTGTTAAGAAGGAAATTTAATTTTTAAAAGCAGCAATTATGAAAGTAATCTGCATAGAGACAAACTCAATTCACACATCTATACATTGCCCCCAAACAGAAATTTTATCTACCTTACTCTGCTAACAAATAAATGGATCAATAATAAAATAAATATGTGGTAAATAAGCTGATAGAGCATCAGATCCTCGACTTTTGCTGAACCCCCTCCCACAGCTCACAAACTTTAAAGCAAGAACAGGTTTGTAGGATCTGAGGCCAAAGGGAAAGAGAGGCATAAGAACAATGGGGAGAGAGAGCCTTGGTCAACCCAACTCCACCAAAACATAGGATGATTTCCGACACCCAGGCAAAAGATGAACCACCCTGGCCTATCCTAAAGGCCCCAAATGAAACCTATGAGAAAGTGGAAAGATAAACAAGAGACCTATCATCACAGCAAGTCAGATGACCCAGAATAGGTAACTGAGACAGACACCAATGATATCCAACACAACCTAAAGCAGAAGTCCAGAGACACTTAAGATCCAAACAATAAATCAGACTTAATAATTTACCCACCATGACTCAAAGAACTGAGCAGAAGAAAGATTGTAAGAGCCATGGTTGGGGAGAATATCCAGAGACATCACCTCCCCCAGCAACAACACACAAAATTGGGGGAGGGCCTCATGAGATAATCATAGGCCCTTACCCTATGGAATGATCCAGTATGCTCACCAAGAATGGCCCCCAGTGAGTTGGGGACTGGGAGGAGGAAAATGGGGGTACCACCATAAAGTTTGCTCATACAATGTATCTAGTTATTGATAATACAATATCACAAAAGAAAGAACAGTGGGTGTAGAAGAGATTTTGGGGGAGAACAGAAGGAGGACTGGGGAGAGTAGGAGAGATGGCGAGAGGAAAAGAGGCTGTTTTAAGAAACCAAAGTCAAGGGCTGGTGACACAGTTCAGTGTACATTTGCATGTACTAAAACCTCTGGGAGCAATTCCTGGTGCAGAAAGCAAACAAAGAAACATAAAAACAACCCAAACATTTGCCATGTAATTTGCTCCTTACAGAAGGAAGCCATCGTTTATGAAAGCATAGCTAATTGGCTTTATTTATGAGCTAACTGTGTACTGATAACACAGATGGGTTATCCATGCTGAAGGAATCTTCCTTTCTCAAGGGTGGCACAAAGTGTGACTTTATGCATTTCAAACAAGGAATAACTTTCCCTACCTTGCTAAATCTCACTCTTCCTCTGCAGTTCCTTTCAGGGGAAGCTTCTGGAAATCAAATCACCTTTGTTTGTATTCTTGCACCACCTTTTCTTCTCCTCTAGGAACAGTGGCAAGGGAGGGGAGTCCATCCACATATGAACTTACAGATATGAATGTTTTAACAAGTCTCCAGTTTGTAAATGTCACCTTAAACAGTGGAAGCTCTTAGAGAATTTTATGTCTCTCTATGAAACCCAGCATTATTTTTAAAATTGCTTACACCTTAGGATTGTTCCTCCCTTCCAGAGTCTCCCACTTCACAGTGCCTCTTAGCATATAACTGTCGTACAGACACCACTCCATTCTGTCCTCTGCTTCAACATCTGTTCTGCCATAGGCATAGGTGCAGAGCAAGCTACAAAGGTGAGAGAGAGTAGAAAATTCTAGATGCGGTCATTACAAGATAAAACAAAGCCAAGGCCACTAAACAGAGTGTCATCTCATGAAAAGTTATTGGCTGTACATCTTGTCTCCAACTTTAGCTTCTAATCAGCTGTTTTCCCTTTCACAAGCTAAGCAAGTTACCTTTGAATCATATCTGAGACACGTTTTACTTACTCTTGTTTTTTAAAAAATTGAATTTATTGTAGTTGTCATACTTGAAAATGTATTGGTATTGTTCACTTCATTTGGGACTATGCATGAGAAAGATTTGGAAAATGAAGTTGTAGCTGTTTTGGAGGTATTCAATCTTCAGAATTTTTTATTGGCTTTTAGAAATCTGGTTATTGACTATATTTCTTAGATAAAATACTCACCTTAACTCACAATAGGCAATTCTCACAGCATCATAGGGTTATTGAGGCTTGAGAATATTCCTTAGAGTTTCATAAAACCAGTAATGTCAAATATTCTCCAAAATTCCTAACAAGTTCAGCTTTTGTGATGTGAACCCCACAGATATTAATATGAATATCATCAGTCTGAATAGTTTATAAGTATTACCATTATAGCTTTCCTATCATTTTTGTTTAAAAGATGTTACAACATCTTTCTATGAAATTAACTTTAGATAAAATGGCATTTTAACTTGTTTAAATTATTAAAGAAACTATTAAAGTAAAATCATGGAATTTATAACTTTATATTTTGCCCCTATTCTCTTTCCTGCTATTATGTGGTGGTACATGAATAACATTTGAATTCAGGAAAGCATGCGTAGGAAGAAATTCTTTACATAGAAGTTTTTGTTGACCAAGTAACTTGGGCATTCACTAAATTTACTCTTATACTGTTTTAAATTTAATTTGTTTTATTTTTAGAAGGTATCATTCTGTGTAAAAGAGAAGAATTGTGTTGCTTTGCCACTCTTTTTTTTTAGTTGTATAAGAGGTAAAATGATAGCTCACTTAACTCAATACCTGAGTTGGAGTTAATGCTCAGTAAGACAATACTGTGTTTGGTTTGAGCCATATAGAATTACAGAAATAGGTGAGGTAGAGTGGAGGGATGGGCCCAAAGCCACCTGTGGCACAATGAGTAGCTTTCCGGTGTTTCTATTCCAATGAAAATGACCTTAGTAGTATCCAGAGATTAATTTTTCAGAAATGCTACAAGATGGCTATGCTAATTATAGTTTTCATGATTTATGCATTTTGGGTATTTTATTCTATATCTTACCTTTAGTTATCTCTCAGAAAAGGACCCACCTCATGCATTCATGTCATCCCGTAATATTTCAGGTACATCCACTTGGTACTTGAAGACAGTTGATTATGTACTAGAAAATCCTAAATAATATCCAGGTTTTGTAGGCGGCCTGGTAGAAAAGGGAGAAAAGAACTGGACTGAGATGGATCAGCTCAGAATTTATCCTAGTTAATTAATCTTTTTTGTGTGAGAGTGGTCAAGGGCCTGAAGAGATTCCTCCCCTTGGATATTACTGTGGCAGCACTGTCCTTCCCCAGTTTCCTTTCATATTGATCACAGAGTCTCAGTTTTGAAAGAGCAGAGTGTGTGTGCAATTAAACATACTGGGTGATGTTTAAGAACAATGCCTTTCACAGTAGACATATCTGGAGGTAGATGTGTGTCTATTCTAGTCTAACAAGTGGACATAATCCTACAATGTCTTAAAGAGCCCTCAATACAATATTATCCTGTTCAAAATGTCAACTTTGCCAAGGTTGAAAATCTCTAACCATATCACGCTGATCAACGTCTATTTAGGGTAAATATTAATTTGCTTTATTTTTTAAACATTTACTAGTAGTTTTAATACATGAACATACTGCAATTTGATCATATTCCCATATTATTACCCTTCTCTGTTTTCCCTCACCAACCCCTATTTCCCAGAACACCTTCTTCCCATTTCCAAATAGTCTTTCCTCTGTATCGATGTCCTCTCTTTTTGTCCTCTGTCCTTTATGTCAACATGTTGATGAGCTCAAGAATGGACAGGTTTTTTTTTTTTGGGTGGTGACAAACCCTTTGAGGTTGTGAATTCACTGGTCAGTAAATGACTGACTCTACACCAGTGCCCAACACACTCCTTCCCATTCTATGCCTTCACTTTCTTTCTGCTGCTCCTCTTCTACAGTGTTCCATGAACCTTTCAAGGTATGACGAAGATGTAGCATTTGATTTTGAGATCTCAATAATCTCTTATGTTCAGCTTTGATGAATTTTGAATGTCTTCAATGTCTATCATCATCTTCACACAGAAGCTTTGGTGGCTGGCAGTGAACACAGTACTAACATTCTGTTGACCATCTGCTCTGCCATATCCTTGAGCCTTGCTAGGTGTGATAGGGATGCCTCAAATGTTATCATTGTTCTTTAAATGCCCAGTATCCCGCTTAACAGTTCATGTTTTGGAAAAGTAGTGACATCAGAGCAGTATTATTTCATTGTTGGCTGCTATCATGGGTGACTATTGTCATGACTTTGAGCTATAGATATTTTTCCAAATCCTAATATGAGTTAGTTAACATTACCGAGAATTACAAGAAAAAGTAGGATTGAAGTAGATGGGTTCATGCACTCACTTTTCTTTCCTGAAGATACCTGAGCTTCCCAATGGGTAGCAGTTGTTTGCAACAGAAAAACATTCTCAGCCTTTCAGCAGTGTGGATCTGCTGCTGACAATTCTCCTGTGGAGTTTTGTTTGTTTACATCACTTACTTGACCTTTGTGTTTGAAGGTTACTGTTTTTGGCTATACAGTTTTGGATTGGCAGGGGTATTGGTTGTTATTATTTTTGATTGTTTGCATTTGATTTTCTTTTAACATTTCAATATTCTGCTCTTTTGTCTTGCTTCCTGTTTGTGATGGAAATTTGTAGTAAGTTATTATCATTTTCCTGTACCAATGTGATTTTCCCCTTTGGCTACTCTTAAATTTTGCTTTTTATCTTTAGTTTTCAACACTTTAATAAAGCTGGCTTGAAATTACATTATTCAAATGATTAACTTGTTTTCTAAAACTTGATAGGTCAGAACATAGATAATTATGGTTTTGTCAACATCCCTTTGTGTACAACAGTTTATTTTGCCTTTATTCCTTTCATTTTTTAATGTAAAGACATGCAGATATTTCTTCTTTCTCTCTTCCTTTCTCCTTCCCTCTCTCCTTTCATTCATTGAACTTTTCACACTGGAAAGTTACCTTTTAGCATCTTTGTATTCTTTTATTATCAGCCTACTTGGATTATAACTACTAGTAATTTTTGGTTTTCATTTAACCCTCAGAAACTCTCACATACCTTTTTAAGGGACATACCACCTTTTTCTATTCAAAAGAAAGGTATGAATTAAACCACTTCAGTGGATGTTTTGGTACAATTTACAGAAAAAGTAAAGGTAAGTAACACGCACATACCACCTTGGTCACCAGGAACCTCACTCCATAGATTTATAAAGTCTGATAAAGGCTTATTTCTCCTTATGTCTCACAATGTGTGCTTATCAAAGAGATATTTTGACATGCCTAATTATGGGGTCTCTTCTTTTGCATAAGTTGATGACATGGTCACCCAATTCTTTAGGGTTCATCTGTTCATTCAAGTAATATGTCTCAATGATGTCACATGGGTTGGAGGGATTTTTGTCAGTGTCCAGTTTATACAGGTCCAATAGTGACAGGTTCAAACTTTTTCCCCATATTTCACACACTTCCCTTTTCTAGTGATATGGAGAAGATATTTGGCAAAGTTCTTCAAAGTTCCATTATCAGAAGACATTGTCAGAAGACAGGTTAGGATTATGGTTGGGAATTAAAAGGTATAGAACTCCAGGTTGACCTGGCAGTAAATGTATGTATGAATGAGCATAGTATCTAAACTTTTATATTATTTTTGTTTCAATGAGCATATGTTAAATATTTATTGTATAATTGAAAACTAAGCAATTGGGGGCTTCCTGGGAGTGTAGTACTTCTCAATTGATAAAGTGTTTGCCTTGCAAGAATGAGGAACTGAGTTTGATCCTCAGAGTGCATATATACTTGCACCCATGCCCACACCTGCATTTGTATGCACATGTGCCTATATACGCACACAGACACACACACAGACACACACACACACACACACACAAAGAAGTCCAAAATACCAAGCACCTAGAGAATGAAAATTATCTGATGTAGCCTAAACACAGGGGTTTTTGGTTCCAGTACCTATTCAGAACACATTTCCCTGATTTTCACTTTCAAGAGCTTCCAGTGTGTCCCACACTGTTATGGGCTTAACTGGGATTGTTACATTTTGTGGAATTGATCTGAGTGCATTCATAGTATTATGCCAACACAACTTCTCAAAGACATGTTGAAATCCTTGCAGTTTTGTAGAGAGCTAAAACATTTCTCTTTTCGTTATTCCACTTTCCCCTGCTGCTCATGGACCTCTTCTCTTAAAGGAGACCAATTTTTGTCTTTGTTTTATGTGAGATAATAGAAATTTTATCTCACATTTTAAAATTTTGCCTTTGGTCTTCTTTTCTCAGCCCATTCTGATCCTGCAGAGTGAAACCTAACTAGATTTCACTGAACTTCTTTCAAAAACTGCCTTTCAGGTGAGATTCAAGCCCTCGGTATTGTGTTCCCTTGAAGCATTGATTCCCCTGCTTTTATTTCATTTTATGATATTACTAATGACTGCATATTTTTCATACTGTAATTGTGTTTCTCTTGCTCTAATTCTGCTCTCCTGTGTCCCAGATTAGCAAAATAGATGTCACCCTTCTTTTTGGATGTTTGTCTTTATACTTCCATCTTCTTCAATTATATATACTTATTATATTAGCACATCTGATTCTCACTGGACTGTTGAATACATTGTGCAAATTAAAAGTCTGGGTGTGTCTGCTGATCCAAGGGTCATCATCAATACATGTCTCATCTGTTAATGAAACAAGTGCTGAGGGCCTAGAACTCTTCCTGGTATTCTATTGTAAGGGGCTCATCAGCAAGTTCCCCTCCCTTAACTCTATGCCATTCATTTTCTGCCTTCTATCTGCAGTGTTTGATTTCTCTGTTTCATATTGATCATATGCTACTGTAGATTTTGCACCCTGCCAAGTTTAATTATTGTTCTTTGATGTTGATGATGTCTTAGTGAACTCACAAGTTTCTGTCTCTTTCAAGTAACAGAGAAGGTTTCATCTTTTCCCTTTTGCTTAGTTCTGAATCTCTGTGCTTGCCCTCTTTTATGCATAAAGATTAATGATAGAAAAAAAAGACCAGGTAAAATGTTACCCTTTCTAGGGTATACCTTCTTGCAACTCTTTATGTGGAATATATTTTATGGAAACGATGTCTTAATGTTGGAGTCTTTTCATTAGCATGAGACATATAAAAGAACTAAAATGGTTTCTCTTCGGCCTTTTGAGTATATAAAAATATCACTGCCTAGATACTAATGGTCGCCTTTATTACTGCTGATGGCACACAAAGCAGAAGGGTCAGAGACACATTAAATATCCTTCACGTCTAGAATGCCTGGCAATGCTCAATTCCTTATACATGAATTTACTGTGGTGATAGCACATTCAAGTTAGAATCCAAAGAACATTCCTTCTGTGATGAGTATGATCATGGCCATGTCTTAGTACACAAAACCTATTAATATGTTACCTTGCGTGGCCAAAGAGACATTGCAGATGTGGTAAAGTTCATGGTCTTGAGACCGGTAGGTTACTCTGTACTGTTCAGGATAGACTACTGCAGCCATAGAGGTCTTTATATATGGGAACAAGAGAAAAGAAAGGACCATTAGGGACTTGATAGGAGGACATAAGTGACTTTGAACATGAGTCAAGGTCAAGGAAGGCAATGAGACTCTAGTGACTTGAAAAAGCAAGTTGTTGATTCTGTGTTATCACTCCTAGAACCTAGAGATTGTCTCAGAAAACCTATTATACATTGTCACAACCAGTACTATAATACATTTGTGTAGCTTTAACCCAGTGAAATATGTGGTCATTTGTTTTAGCGACAATAGGAAACTAATACATTATCCAGAGAAGCGGGCTCACTAAGTGATTTGCTGGCTCAGTGGAAATGTTCAGTTAAGATCCTGAGTGAAAAAGACTCAAATTACTTCTCACTTGCACCTTCTCAAATAAGGCTCATTTTTATATCAACTATCCAAGTGCCTATCACAAATTTCTCCCCTATGGCTGAACTTCCTTTAATGTCTTCAGCTATATGACACCTCTGCCTACTTCTGATACAATGCCATAGTCATACAATTCAGAACAATCCCTAAGCATGACTTCCTATTTCTTCAGTAGAGTGAAGTCCATGAACCATGGGAGGTTTTCCTTTTATTGGAGCAACAAATTCTTCCACTGAAATGTAGACTCATTTTTATAACCAATTATTTTCTAATGACAGTACCACCTATCAAAATGCCAGCATTTTCAAGCGTGAAAGTGTCCCACCAAATAAAAAGATTAGCAGAGAAAGAGATATCTTATTTCACATTAAAACACGAGTAGATTTGAGAAATAAAGCACCAAGTGGTCTTTGTATTGAATTGTTTTTCCCCACCTTGCCAGAATTATAATTCTCCCATGTCTTTTCAGAACTCCTGTCCATTCTATTACCCTCTGTCATTGATTGTTAAGTTACTGTTATAGTTACATTCTCATTGCTGGGAGAAAATACCCAGCAGCTGTTAGGAGGAAGGGGTTTATTTTGGCCTTTGGCCTCTAGGGAAAGCTCCATGATAGCAACAGAAAGGATAGTATGAGCAGAGGCTGGTCATTACCTCTGCCAAAGCAGGTGGACAAAAGCAGTGGAAGAGTAAGCTGAACTATGTAACAAAGAAGAGTTGTCTAGGGCATCCCTAACCTGCCTCCAATAAGACACCTCCTTCAGCAAGGCTCCACAGCTGTCTAGAGCATCCCTAACCTGCCTCAAATAAGACATCTCCTTCAGCAAGGCTCCACAGCTGCTGAGAGCATCCCCAAACCTGCCTCCTATAAGACACCCCCTTTCAGCAAGTTTCCACTTCTGAAATTGATACCAGTTGATACCAGTTGGACCAAGCATCCAAAATACATGAGTTTGTGCTGAACACCTGATCTAAACCACAACAGTAACTTAAGTTCACTTTATGCCATACTAACTAAAAAAATAAACGATTAATCACCCAATGTGACTTGTTACTGTGTTTTCTTGTCATGAGCCCAGAACTACACTATATGCTTTGGGCTAGGTTCACATTTTTATTTCAAAGTACATCTTTGTGAAACAGTCAATTTTCTTCCTCATTTAATTCCAAACTATTAACAGGGCCAGTTATCTCTAAAAATACAGTTAATTGAAAGTTCAGTGAGTGACTCTTGTGTAGTTATTAATATACAAGGATTATGGTGACTACATTTTTAACAGAGTTTGACTTTTGGTCCCTGCCTTCAAAGAGCTTACACGCAATATATATAATAGTTCATATTAAAATGTTCACACTTATTAAAAACTAGTTTTTTTGTTTTTAAATTAAGAAACAAAGTCTGTCTCATTCATTGGCTTTCTCATTCCATTTACTCAAAATAGATACATTTCTAAGATTTTAGGTTTTAATTTTTTTTAAATTCATGCATGTGTTTTGCTATATGTTTGTATGTGTGCAGGTGCGTTTATGTGTGCCTGTGCATGGAGGCTAGTGGGAAGCCTCAGGTGTCACCCACAGGATTGCTGTCCACCTCTTTAAAGGCAGTATCTCTCGTTGTCCTGGAGCTCATCAATTAGACTAGACTGGCTGGCCAGTAAGCCTCAGCTATCCTCCTGTTTCTACCTTCCCATGCTGTGATTGCAGGGGTAGGCTTTGTCAGCATTTTATGTGGGCTCTGTGGACCAAATGCTGATCCACGAGCTTGTAAGGTAAAGCCTTTACTGACTGACATATTTCCTCAACCCTAAATTTTAGGGTTTTTAATGCCTTTTTCTTAGGTATATGATTTCATAATTATGATACTTAGATATTTATGTCTGTCTGCTATTTCTAGTGTTGTATGGGGCACTTTCCTTCATCTGCATTTCCCAGACAACCTTATCACAAGTTGTTTACAACCATATTCATACTATTTGACGAATTCCTCTCTATTAGCTCTCATCCTTTGATTGGTGGATGATGTCATTTTCCCCAAAACATTTAAGTTTAAAAACTCAGCTTTAAGCTTTACCAGAGTGTCATTCCATCCTTTTAATTTAGGATTAACAAGTCAAATGCAAGAGATCCAATTAAATTTACATTTTAGAAATTCAGCAAATCATATCATATTTTATCATGAATATACCCTGTGGGACTCACTGTAATTTCATTTGCTCAGTCTGGCTGTGGTTAGCCAGAGTTTCTCAAACCTCACTGCACTGGAATCATCTGGGAGACTCACTATAACAAAGGTGGATAGACCCATATCTCTAATCCATTAGGTTCGACTGAGTTTTAAGTTAACAAATTAGATATTAGTTTGAAATTTTAACATATTTTCACTTCATATTGAAGAAGCTCAGTACATTACTGATCTAGTTTAATTTCCTTGATTACTAAGCTATACTTCTCAAACCTGCCTGCAGCCAACTGGGAAACATTTGAAAACTTCCCAGTATGTAAGCCTTAAAGCTCAGGTCATGCTACTATTCAGTTGGGGTCTTACCAAGGCTCTGGGTTGATAAAAAGCTTCTGAGTTAATATGAAGTTCTAGGAAGGGTTAAGTGTGAATTGTATATACAAGACTTCTGCTCAGTTTCTCTTAGTGGAAAGTCTCAATATTTTATATATAGTTCAAGTCTTATGACTTTGGGCCTTTATTAGTTTCTCAACCCATTCTCTGATTCTCATAGTTGACATGTGTGGTTGTTATAATATATGTCTCCCCAATAAAATCAAAGGTTTATTAAAGATTGTGAATTGTCTTCAGCCTTCTGGCTGGAGGAGGTGTCACTTTGGCCTGGCCTCCTGGGGTCTGACCCTGAGGTATTTCTAAATTGGATGCAAAATTCTAGGGATACATATGCAAAGAACAATCAGAGCTCAAGTCTGACAGTCCTGCTGTTTTGTGAGTTACAGTGTGTTATAGTGTGTTTGCTTGCTTTGGAGGTGCTAGGCCTCTGTCTCTGCTTGGATCTGTGAAAGGGAGCCAGCCCTTTCCTTCATTTTTTTTGGAACTTACCCTGGATCTGTTATTTCAATAAATACTTTCCTCCCCCAAATTGTGCCTGGTTTAGAGTTTCATCCCAGTGGTGTGTGTCTGATTACGACATATTTGGTACCAGGAGTGGGGTGATTCACTGAGATGAATCTGACCATGTGGATTTTGATCTTCTGGAACTTGTGTGCTGGAGGAATGGATATGGACTTGGTACTTGCAACTGAAGAAGCCTTCCAAAGCAGTAAGCCATGGCTATGGATACGGGACTGAGAATTTAAAATTTGAAGTTGGAAAAACATCAAAGCAAGTTTAACTTACTGGCAGAGACTGGCTTTTGATTATGGCCCAACATAAAGGAAAGAATGTTTGCTTCTAGCTTCTTTGAGCTTCCTTACATCTTTCCCTGTACTGCAAGGCTGCCTTCCTGTAAACATCCTCAGAGACCCACCCAAGATTACTAAAAAGGTCAAGTTGACAACAAAACTTAATCATCACATCAACACAGCTACATCTGTGATTCATTGGCTTCTAGGGCTCTCAAGAAAGTAAAAGTGACTTTAGTTGTCAGTTTTGCTTTCCTTTTGTTAATCTAAATTCCAGTTTAAATTGTACTGAGTTTTTAGTTTTCATTTATAATGTGACATTTATTTCCTTAGAAGTCTCAGAGTCTTGAATAACCAATAATTCATATGCTGTTTATATATTTAACAGATATGTTTGTGTGTATGTTAACATTTATAGAATTATTTAATTTTCTCAATATCTTAGTGAATTAGATTACATTTATTACATTGATATGTACATTTAATCTATTGTATGTATTTTCACTGTTATATAATGAGTAAGTGGCTATATATATATATTTCAACCAAAGTTTATTCGTTCTCTTATGGGAAATTTATCTTTTCTATATGTGGTTGCTCTTAAACACAATGAATATGATAACATACACATTTTCTTCTTGATGCCTTCTAGGGTCTTGTTATGAAAATGTGATCATATCTGTATCAGACCAAACTCAATTCCTTCTCAATCTGGTGGCACCAGTACAAATTCCCTGTGAGAAATATGTAGATACTAGTGATTATTTTATCATGTTATCTCTAGGTCATTTTTAGAGGAAAGAAGTACAGATTTATTGTTCTCTAGGAAAAGGAGACTGGGGTATAGAGGCATTCTCCCTAGTTATGATCCATATTTGTCATGTTGTGTGGCAAGATGATACCTTTCGGAACCTCAGTTTGATCTTTTGTGTAATGGTGATCATTATTCAAAACACAGTGGTCATAATTCTAACTTTTGAAGGTGATAGTAAAATTTATAATGATATCTATAAAGTTACAATGACCTCATAGAACAACTTTTATTTCTTTCTATTCTTAAACAAGAAGCCAATATTAAGTCACCCCCCAATACTATCTATATATAGAATATATTCAATCATTTTTAATGGGTAAGGAAAAACAAAGTGTATCTGTAGAAGACAGTAAATGATTACTTTCTGTTTCTATATTGTTCTTCCCAACATTGCTATTTTGTTTGAGATAAATTATTTTAAGCCTATTTAGATATGAATATTGTGATGTATGCTTGCTTATTCAGGATAACTAATTTACACCCTAGGGTAAGTTGTCATGTACAGTAGTTTTCCAGGAATTTACACTTCAGGGGTTGTTAAACAATAGGAAGCACCTTAATCAGAAACCAACACCTTTATAGGTGGTAACTAGCACTCTTAAATGGAAATTTACACAGGAGAGGTTGTTTATTATTAGCATAAGAAGTGTTAGAAATAGTTTTCCATTGGTGAAATAAAAGTGTTAGTCATGAATAGTTGTTTTGGAAGTATGTCATTCCCCAAGGGCCTAAATGCACTGTAAAATTCAGCCAACTAGACAACAGCAGAACATCTGTTGTGGGGATCCTTTGACCTTTCAGTTCATGGAGGATCCACCTTCACTTGGTGGCACTGCATGCTTCTTGCCAAGTGTGCCACCACACCTTGTGAAGTTGCCTCCTGAGAGCCTCGTGGGATCCTGTTAGAAGGGGGAGCCTGACTCCTGAATGAACATGTGGAGTACTTGTCTTTGTCTCTGCTTACTAATTAGTACATACAATGCTTTGGTTCAACAAACTAATTAATAGCCAAGTTTCAAGGAAGAGTGTGAGTGTTAATTCCCACTCATTTACCTTATCAAAAAAATCCTTATTGTGCTTAGTGATGTTTTTAAATGTTAAAATATTGATTTGTAGATTTAAAGTGAATACATGTTAAACCTTTTGGATAGTTCCAAAGGAACCCATTCAAACAATATACATACTTACAGATATTTAATATCAATAGAATGTCTAAGAACACTTTCAGGCTTAATGATTTTCTACAAGAATTCATGGAATTCAAACTTATTATTATTATTTGTTAAATATTTTATTTATTTATTTGAGAGAGAGAGAGAGAGAGAGAGAGAGAGAGAGAGAGAGAGAGAGAGAGAGAGAGAGAGAGGCAGACAGAGAGAGAATATGGGCACACCAGGGCCTCCAAGCCACTGCAATTGAACACCAGACACATGCGCCCTCTTGTGCATCTGGCTGTATATGGGCACTGGGGAATTAAACTCTGGTCCTTCTGCATTGCAGGCAAATGCCTTAATAGCTAAGCCATCTCTTCAGCCCTCAAACTTATTATTCATGTGGCTACAGATCATTACAGTAAAAGGATATAGGTGACAATCAATAATGAGAAGGAAAAATACACCACATTGAATAAAGTCCGGGAGAACTCAGACACAAACTTCTACCTCTCACAGTGGAGCCGCACGGGATATCCCTAAGTCTCCAACTAGTGACAGGTAGCATATCCATGAGGAAACTCATATTCCTTTAGGTGCTTATTGATTTTATTGGGGATCAGTCACAAAGATATGAAGTAATCAAGTCACTGACCTCAGCTCTTCAGCCTATCCACGAGGGCAGCAATAGACATTCATCGTAAGTAACATTGTTAGGCTCATCCTACCTGGATAAACTAGTTTAGAGTCTCCTACGCATTAGAGAGCACATAAAACATTCTTATTAGGGAAAATGTGTAAGTTTTCAAAGATTATCTCCTAGAACTTGGCCAGGAGCTAGTTACAAGGACAGGCTTTTGAAATATGTAGGATTTAGAGTTTGAGCAATCCAAGTTTGCTGAGTTAATACATTTCCTAAGAATCAAAAGTGGCTACCATCCAAGGAAAGAAGAGCTGTCCTTTAATCAGAAAAAAATGATGTTTCCTGAATACATAGTACTCTGCAGTGATATCAGTTGGCTCTAATTTACAGAGCTATAAAATAACTCCCATAAGAACAGAATCATATAACACCAGATAAGTACACACTGCATAGCTACTAAGTGAAGTACAACTACCACCCACAAAGCTTTATGAGTGCATTGCTTAGTTTAGTTCAGCCAGTTTTGATATCTCTTTTGCTGTATGTGTGTGCGTCTATGCCTTTACATCAAAATTATGCCATAGGGGATGAAGGAGAACAAAAGGAATGAGGCAAAAAGAAAAAAGAAACAGGAAGGACTTCCTTGAAAGAGGGGGGTCCTCAGTGGATGAGGAGCAGACATGAGACAAGAAGACAATGGAAAGGAATCACAATCAGTTTAAAGTATGTTCATATATCAAAGTTCTCAATAGACAACAACAAAAAGTGATTAGGTAATATCTGTATGAACATAGCAGTGTTCTTGGCCTAAGGAAGTCTGTCTCCCTAGTCACATCAGATAAAAGGAACATGACTCACAAACCAGCATTCTCCCATAAGACTGAGCTTCTCTGGACCCTTTAAAAGTATTTTGGGAATCAGTTGTTACTTAAAAAAAGAAAAATGTGATTTTAAGACTTTTGTAATCATCTAGACTTCAGCATGATTCAGTTTAATTTTGCCCTTTCTTGACTCTAGCAGTACCTTCAAGCAAACCCTCATAATTAGTGGTTTTGACTACTGTCCTATCCAGGTCTGAAGACAGATTGGTGTGGCTCATTAATTCAGGCCTGAGACAAAACAAAAACAAACAAACAAACAAGCAAAAAAACCCTCTTATTTCTCCATAGGCACTGTTGGCCAGCATACCAGCTGAGTTTTCCTTACTATAATGATTCTTCTTTGTGCGTTCATGCGAACTATTTTGTAATGCGATGCCAATTCACAAAATTATAGATTTCCCACCTTATGATTTTTGTCTTTCAGAAGCTCTCCTCATGTGATGAGAATGTATTACAGCCCTAAACTCTATTTAACTATTTCCTCTCCTTAACTTTCCATTTTTAACAGCTTTCAATTTAGTCTTCAAGTTAGTAGTAATTTGGAGGATTTTTAATTTTTTTTATTTTTCATACTTATTGTCAATAATTAGATACACTGTATGAGTAAGTCTTATGATGGTACCACCTCCCTGTCCCTATCCCACTGGGGGCCCTCCACAGTGAGCATGCTGGACCAGTCCATGGGATAGGGGGTTATGGATTGTACAAGAGGTAGCCATTTTTGTTCTCTCCCACCATGGCTCTTAGAATCTTTCTGTCCCCTTTTCTGCTCAGATCGCTTCTTGGTGGGCCAGTTTTAGGTCTGCTTTACTGCTGAGATCTTAAGAGTCTCTGGATTTCTGCTTTGGATTGTGTTGGGTATCCTCAGTGTCTGTCTCCATTGTCCTTTCATAGGTTATCTGACTTGCTGTGGAGGTAGGTCTCTTGCTTATCTAGTCACTTCCTTAAAGGTTTCACTTGGGCTATAAATCATGTCATTTAGAAATTTTAAGACATGTCTTCTTACAAGATTCACTAGGAAACATATTAAGTATAAAAATACTAAATATTTTTCTACCTAAGAAATGTATTGTGTTCAAATGACCATGATGGTTCATCTTATCTGTGAACCTATCTGAACTGAAAAATAGCTAGATGAGTAAAGGAAATCCTTGGTTGTACAGGTGAGGGTGTGTCCAGAGATGATTAAATTATAAATTAGGGCATTGATCTAATCAACGATTTAATCTATTGATTTATTGCAAGTGTCAATAGACTTGCCAGGCAAGTGGCTGATTCATGGAAGATGAGGTCTGACTAGAAGAAGTGGGTGTTGTCTTTCAAGGATGTTTTGTCTCTTACCTCTTCCTGACTCATCATTGCTCCCAGGCTGCCATGTGGTAAGCAGTCTTCTTTTCCCATACCCTTCTTCCAGGAAGTTTTTGCCCTGCTTCAGGTTTAAATGCAGTGAAGTTGGCCAACCATGGACTGAAACTTCTGAAACTGTGAGCCAATGTGAATTCTTCCTTCTCTATAATATGTATTGTAGTTATTTTCATAGTGATGAGAAGTTTGACTAACACAATGTATGTATGTGTGATTGTTAATGTCTTTAAGAGAAAAGTGAGGGATTGTGTGATTTTTTTAAGGCAACGGACAGGACTATAAACAGCATAGTAACAATGTCCTTTCTGGCTAACACACAAGGAAAATTCTCCATGCTTTTATACAAGTCATGCTGAGAGCAGAGAGAGAATCTGTGTATAACTCTTTGTCATTTAGAAATGTGATAAAATATATTTTCCCTTCTATAAAGAGGTCTGGGCCTTTGAAAGACAAATGGATCATTATTGGTATAAAATGGTAATATTTCTAAGTAGAGGAAAAGTGTTGGTTTTATAGTAGCTAGAAGATGGTATCACTTATACAGTAATGTAATATATGTGCATATAAAAAGACCTGGACACATATATATTATAGAATTAATAGTTTTTCTGGGTCTGTTTGGATTATGGATGATTGCAATTTTCTTCTCTTTGCTCAATAATAATGAATTTAAATGTTCTATGATGAACATCTTTTATTTTTTAATAAGAAAATGAATAGAATATATCTTTGTCTCAAAGATTGCAGAGAGAATAATTGAATATGTTATATCATTTTCTACGGTGACAAATGTCTTTAACTATGTAATAAAAACAATTAAATTAGTGCAATTGGGTTCTATCTGAAATTTCATCTTCTTACCCTAAAATCATTGTCTGTTCACTGTGTTGTTTATCAGCAACATTTTCTCAAAGTCACAAAATCTTGAAGGAATCGACACTTCTGGCTGCTAGATTTCTTCTATGTGAAGACAGAAAAGTAACACTAATACAGCTAAAGCAAAGGGAATGAACAAATATAGTGGACTTATTTGAAGAACCATCTGGGAGACTTCTTGTATAGATAAATCATTTTCTATGAGGGCAGGTGTGCAGAAAGGCTTATTGTGGGATTTCTCAACTGTAGCACTACTGATATCATTGACAAAATAAAGCTTTGTTGTGAGGGCTGCTCTGTGTACCAAAGTACGGCTAATCTCATTTTTGGCCTCCATCCATCAGATGACAGTTACAAACAACTCATAATTTATGATTGTTGATATTCCATACATGTGATGGTTAGGTGTTGTTGTCAAGTTGATCTTTTTAGGCATCCGGGGTAGGTCTCTGGTGATGTATACAGGAAAGCACACTTTCAGTAGGGGACAGGATGTAAGGAGGCTCAGGAAAACTAGAAATAAACTTTCCTTCCTGGGAAGGTAGTGGCAGAAAGAAATTCCAGAGAATCAGAAAGCCATTAAGTCTGGGATAAGGTTGCAAGACCATACCCTAAGGCTATATAAAAGGGAAAGAGATTTATCTCCATGGGCCCCCTTTCCTGTTTTGTTTTTGTGTGTGTGTGGTGTTGGTGATGGGCATCTCTCTCTGCTTGACCTGTGAAAGTAGCCAGCCTCTTTCACCATTGTGGAACTTCCCCAGGATCTATAGCTTCAAGTAAGTCCTGTCTTCCCATAAATTATGCCTGGTTTGGAGATTCATCCCAGCAGTGTGTGGCTGGCAGCGACGATGCAACACGATTACGGAGTGTCAGACCTCTATTTTAGTTAACACTTGCCTGTAATTTCAGTATGTAGTAGAATTTTAACCGTAAGGTTACTTTTAAGTTTACATAATAGATAAATCATAAATAATAGTTGTTTGAATGGATAAAAGAGTATTTCTCCTTAGGCAACATAAGTCTGGAGGAGAGCAACTCAGAGCTGATATGGCATTTCTGTGGTCACCAGGGACCCTGAGTTCTAGTTTCTGCTTGCTCATTTCTTACATTTTATCCCTAAATGTCATTATTCAAACTCTACTGGAAATCCTCCAATAAAAATCATTTTTCAGGTAGGCAAAAAGAGGAGAAGCAAAAATTCCAATAAACTTATATTTGCGTCAAGTTTAAAGAGAAGCTCTTAGAGCCATGTACCTTTCCTCTGTCATCTCATTGGTCAGAACTTAGGAACATGGACTCTTTTGGCTGCTTGGAAGGCTGGAAAATGAATTATAGCCCAGCTAATAGGCTCAAGAAGTTTCAGGAAGAAAAGAAAATGGGGAAATGGATGGTGTAATTTTCTTCTTTTAATGTCATACTGCATAACATTAGAAAGGCATTTTCCCTTAAAATATTTAATTATGAATGAATATCACAAAATTATTATAGAATATTTGCTGTAAGTTAAACTTTAGATAGTGGAAATAATACATTATTGAATTTAGGTAGTGTAGATAACCTAACATTGAATTACTGACATACTAGAATAGCCTGAAAACACCATGTAATCAACAATGAAAACATCCTGAAGCATATGTATTTCTCCTAAATATGAACAATATAGTGAATAAGCACTATATATGTATATGTATATATATATATATACATATACATATATATATATATATATGATGTTGTCCTATCTTTGGCAATACATACTCTAATCTAATCATAAATGCAACCCTTTTAATTAATATTATATATAAACCAATATTATAGTTACTACTACATGGAACCAATATAAGCCAATAGTGTAGGTGTCACTGCATGGAACTGTTTGTCTCTACTGATTTTCTGCATTTTAGTCAGTTGTCATACTATACTAGTTTATACCCTTTAAATTTCTGCTTCATAGTATCCCATTCTAAAAGGCACTCAGAGTAGACATAATTGGTGAAATTCTTAATGGATGAATTGTATGAAAAGAACAATAGCAGTTTTGGTTTTAAAATCCTGAGAATTTTTTCCCCAACCTTAGAGACTTCTTGAGTTCCCATAAAAATATGTTAATGCATGGGTGTGTGTTTAAGGTACATCAGAGAATGTTAAACTGACTGTTGGAGTCAACTGATGGGAGGAATGGGTTTATTTTGATTTATGAACTCAGAAGACACTCCATGAAGGCAGGAAAAACGACAGAATGAGCATAGGGGTGAGCATCACCTCCGCCACAGCACTACAAACAGCAGCAGGAAGGTGTGCCAAACACTGGCAAAGGTGAGATGGATATAAAGCCCCATAATTCCACCCCAACAACACAGTTCCAACAAACTTCCAATTCCAAAAATGCCCTTAAGCTGGGGATCTAGCATTCAGAACACATACATTTGTGGGGGACACCTGGATCAAACATAGACGATAGGCTCAAATTTTGAGAAAGATGTACACCTTCCTATTTACATGACCTTTTTACTTTTAGGACACATGAGCCTGAGAATCACAGTTGCAACACACTCTTCTTCATTATATGTCAACATATTGCCTTGAACAGCTTCTAATACAATGGTAATTTTTATGATCATGATGCTAACAGATGTTTGAGAAAGACCAGGCTTAACAGAGACTGGTAGAAGACCTTGGTGGATTTTTATTTAATCTAGTGAAAAGTGACTTGTTTTTCATATTTAGCAATTGTGAAGATGAGTGTTTGGGTTCACATGATGTTTGCAGAAATTAGTGTCCTAGGATCATCATTGGCCATTCCTAGGACTAGGTTTCTATTTTCACAATCTAAGGCAGTTGTGTTCTTATACCAAGAATATCGATGGCGGAAAATAATGAGTTAGGCTTCCTGGAATGTTAGCCATATTCAAATTTTTGGTGGATGTCAAATGTTGGGCCTGGGGACAAGGTGTTTGGGAGAGTGAGCTTTGTTCTCAAGTTTGTTGTATGTAGTAGGTGCATTGTCTACAAGGCTCATTTCCAACATGATTTTGATGATCTTTTAAGAGTTAAGTTTGATAATTCAGATCCTTTAACTTTCTAGCATGATAGATTACTGCTCACTGTTCTGTGAATGTCAAAATTTTACTTAGAGAAGTCCAATATTTGAGACTATAGGTCAAAGGGCTTTAGATGAAACAATCATAGTTTGTTTTTATTTTACTTTATTTTATAAATATTATAATAGGTCATACCATTTTATTCCCTCACCTCTGTTCTCATTACCCTAGGGAGCCTCCTCAGTTTTGTTATCATACTCACTGTGAGGTCATCAAGGCCTCAGCCAGTCCCTGTGGTGTGGTGTGGGTGGGGGAGGGGGCGACATGCCTCAGGGTATTCCTATTTTCTCTGTGGCCCTTACAATCTCTTCTGCAATGTTCCATGAGCCTTGGCAGGCCAGTTGGCAGTATGATTTTATGTCCAGTTCTCTATACCCTCTGGGTTTCTGCTGTGATATATTTTGATTGATCACTGTATCTGTCACCCTCAATTGGAACTGGTTGTCAGGCTAGCAGTAAGAGGAGTATTAATGTCAGTTTCCTCTTCAATTTCTCCTAGGCCCCAGCAGATGTGGTAGAAGTCATGTGTCTTGTATAGGGTAGTTGACTATTCTCTTATCCATAGATATTGGCTCTCTTCTGTTTTGTCTGAAATCTGTAAAATAAAACAGATTCTCCAACAAAGATTAAGAGGAATTTAGGTTAAAGGGCAAATGAAAATTATTTGAGAGACTTTTTGGTGTGCAAGCCCATTCTTCTTCTTCAGAGAATAGATTCTTTGAATTCTGAGTTTCCTGACCATGGGATTCTGAGTTAGTTTCTAATACTAAACAGAAGTTTTCTCCCACTGAGCAGGTCTCATGTCCAATCAAAGAACAGTTGGTTATGTGTAGAGGCTGTGTGCCACTATTACACAAGTATGTATTTCTTGTCTGGCTGGTTGATTTTTGCAGTCTTCAGTGTTCCCTGCTTATTCGTGGTGTTGGTGACCATTGTCTTCCTGCATCTCCCATTGGGTTTTCCAGTACTCTGAGGGCTTACCAGGAGGGAGTTATTTTCCCTCTTGGTTCCAGCGTTTTATTCTGATGTCATGTGACAGCAGCCTGTGGTCTTACCTTTTATCTCTGGCAAGTAATCTTGTGTCTTGACAATGGCCTACATAGTTTTGGGGACTTCATGAGTCGCCAAGGCTAACAGCTTGCTGTGGATGGTAACCCATTTCTGGGCCTGGGATCTAGCAGCTAGACTCCATGGTTTTAAGTTTAAGCTTTTACTGCTTTCTTTTTGTTCTTATGTCTCTAATTCTTTATATAATTTTTATTTATTTTTAAATTTTTGACACTCATCCATGTCTACAATGCATTTTGATTCCACTTTCCTCAATTACCCTTTTTTTCATTATCATTGTAGTCCCATTACACTATCCCCAACCCACTGGGGACTCTTCTTGTGAGCGTAATGGATCAGTCGCTAGGGTAGGGGGTCATGAATAGCACAACAGGTAGCTCCCCTGCCTTGTGTGTTGTTGCTGAGTGGGGCAATGGCTCTGGATATTCTTCTGACCATGGCTCTTACAGTCTTTCTGCCCCCTCTTCTGCTTAGTTCCAAAGCAGAAGTCCAGAGACACATAAGATCTCAACAATAAAATAGACTTAAAACTCAATTACCCTTTTTTAAGGTACATCTTTGACCATTCAACAATCAACATTAATGTTTCATGAAGCATGGTATTATTTGAATGTAAAATGTCCCATAGACATGTATTGGAACACTTGGTTCCCAGTTGGTGGTTCTGTTTGGGAAGATTGTGACACCCTTAGGAGATGGGGCCTTGCTAGGGACATGGGTCACTGGGGGTGGGCCTTCAAGGTTTCTAGTCCAACCATACTTCCCTTTTGTCCTCTGCTTCCTGCCTGCAGATATGACAAACTCAGTTTGAGATCCTGAGGCCATGATTTCCTTGCTGAGATGGAGCCAAAAAGAAACCATTTTCTGCCCTAAGTTGCTTTGGTTCATATATGTTTGTCCCTGCAATAATAAAGCAACAAAGACAAAGCCATCGGGTCTAATAGTCTGTATTCTTAGAATGAACCTTTGTCTATCTCTAGTATCTCTAAAACTAGAGGCTATCTAGATTGACAGATTCAATAGCCCATTATAATTTTTTAAATTTAATCTCAGCTATACAGGTTTATGATTGTTCTCAAAAAATCCTTTCATGTAGAAATGAAAAAGGCTTCTTATAAGTCTTTCCTTGGCCATTTTTATCTGAGTGTTTCTTTGGGGTGATTTTAGGCTTGAAAGCATTGGCATACTTATAAAGACCTTGTAAAGCCATTTGTAACATTAAAGAGTTTTCCATTAGAATTTATAAATATGCCTAGACTAAAATCTAACAGAAGTTTTCCATTCTAGAATCACTAGAGAATTTGTGTCATTTCTCAAGGTGACTAAATAATTACATGTTGTTTTAGGAGAGAGAGAGAGAGAGCTCTGACTGAGAAGGAAGGTCACTGGTCACTGCTATTATCTAGAAAGAAGAAATAAGATTGTGTCCTGGATATAACCACTTTCTCAACAGGAATTTCCAAGTGGATGTCATAGATAGCTTGGACCCCAACCAATATGCTAGGATTCCTGTAGATTATCTGGAAGATATAAGTTTGGCCCTGATGACCCATTGTGAAATGCTTGGTTTATGGGGTATTTATGTTATTTTGAAAATAAGCTAAGAATATGCACCAGTGAAATACATACTTTCACATGCACCTGACATACATACTGTGATGAATATAATAAGATTTTAAAAATCCTGAAATTATCATGTACATAGTGGTCCACAATATTTAATATATTGTTCATTCATTCAGTTACTTATTTATTTATTTGTTGATGTTCCAATCCACACACAATGCAATTTCCATTCAATAGAGACTTTCCCTGTTTTATGTTTTGTTCTTGGCTATTTTCCCAGGTGTTATAATATTTCTTGGAGCACTGGATGCTCCAACATATTTATTGAATGTATAAATGATTGGGTGACAGCCATTTAGTGGACAATGTTATTATATAAGGGAAATTTCTTACTTTAAGAAGTTTTCACAATTTTTCCAGAGTTCATTTATCTGCTTTTTTTTAAACCATTGAAAGTTAGAATCTGAACACTCATATTACAAGAGAATAAAAAGCATCCTTTTCAACCCAATTTAATCTCTTTAAAATGTATCATTCTATTTTGTGCACTTAATATTATATATGTATATATGTCTTTGTGTGTAGAGTAAAATTATATATGCATTTGTAACAACCCATGATATACTGAAGGCTGAATAAATCAATCTGAAAAAATACTGTTAGATGAATGCATTATAATATTCTCGTACCTTTCATAATAAATGTCTGTTTTGGAAGTCCCTGTGTCTCTTCAGCTTTAAACAAACAAAGCATGAGCAGGAAGAATATATAGGCATCCTAATATTTAATATCCACAAATGAAAATAGTAGTGTTTTGTCTTGCTAGAAGTTGCCCTGTTGAATATTCAGGAGAGGTATCCATTTTACCCCCTACAGGCACAAAATATTTGTAAAAATTTTAAGTCTGTGCACAATTATATGAAAGCAGACATTCCCTAGAGGTTAAATGTGCTAACAAATTAAGAAAGGTCTTGCTAACCTGTAGGTTTTACTAAATTAATTTAAATTGTGGAAAGGATAAAAATATCAAAGAAGAACATTGCTCTTCAGGGTGGTCCAAGGGAGTGTAACTAGAAACAACGGATATATGTAACATGTAGACAAACTACATGGGAAGAATTTTAAAGTATGTTTTACTTCGAAGTATTGCCTTTAGAAATAATTTCAATCTGAGATTTGAATTGTATTTCCTTAAAACGATCTTTCTGGGGGTGTGATAAATATAATATGATTAAAAAGTTTGTTCTGTCTTAAAATTTATAGAATGCAGAAATACAACTCACACACAGTAAGAGAGAGACAGAGAGAGAGAGAGAGAGAGAGAGAGAGAGAGAGAGAGAGAGAGAGAGAGAGAGGCCTCTATTTCCTTGTATCTGCTTATCCATTTCTATGACAAGAGGACCAGTAAATTTCAATGGTCAATGTTTTTTCAGTTTTTTCTTCATTATAGGTCAACTTGTATTTTCTCTCATGATAGCAGTTTTTTTTCATGATTTCAGGTAAAGTCTGTTCTGTCATCTGAAAGGTAAAGAAGTATTCCTTTTTCTTTTTGAAAAACACTGGCTAGTAGAGAGTGTCTATATCCTACATATTCTATCACAGTCTGCTTTGGGAGGAGAAATGGGCACACTATTACTTGTCAGAAGAAAACAACATGGTCTGTGCTTACATAGTGATTGCTTCCTCTGGTTATCACTTTGAACAAATGCTCACCTACCTGTGAGAGCAGTACCTGACTGATGTTTGTGGTAGCCATCAAAATTGGGAAAATACTTAGTCAGAAAACTAAGACATTCTCATAGTTAAATACATCTCCTTTTCTGTTTAGCAATACATTAGCTGCCTTGGATACCTACTGTTGCAGTCAGCTTTCTAGTTGCTGCACAGAGAGAACCCAAGCAAAAGCGGCTTGTAGAGGAATGGGTTTATTTGGCTTACGGACTCAAGGGGAGACTCCATCCTGGCAGGGAAAACGATGGCATGAGCAGAGGGCTGGACATCACCTCTGCCACAGCACTGCAAACAGCGGCAGGAAGGTGTGCCAAACACTGGCAAGGGGAAGCTGGCTTATAAC
>PVHP010015961.1:0-36681 GCA_004024765.1 Zapus hudsonius | reverse complement strand
TCACTCTTACACCATATTTTATTATCTTTCATTTGGGGCTTATTTCTCTGTGTTTACAATTACCAGCGTAACCGAGATGATGATTTTCATGGAATTTTAATTCAAAATAAAAATGACTAAGCAACTGAAACACGATATCTTACAATTATACACCTAGGATCATACAGCATTTCATGGCTAAATGCCCTTTAAAATTAAATATAAAATCTTCACTTACATGTACACTCTCTTATTTGCTTGGAAGTTTTCTTATTCATTAAATTTCTCCTGAACCATGGCCCGAGATGGATGAAAGTCTAGGTAATGGATGGCATTTCAATAGCCCACAGTGGATTTCAGGATTTATATATCCTCCAGTTATGAGATTTTCTCATCATAGCTCTAGTCTTTATATCACCTTGGCTTTGACTGATGCAGTAGTCTGTTAATTTATAACCTATACACCACCAAATCTTTTAATTCCACACATATTTTCCTGAATTTTGTTTATCCTTACCTATAAGTTTTCCTTAAACCCTGAACCATTCCTGGACAGCATCATTGCTTTTGGCAAATATTCAGCACCTGTTATTTAGCTTTGATTTTAAGACTTATTATTCACCACTTATCTGTGCTTGCTGTCTATTAGCCCAAGCACTTAATGACTCGAGTCCTTTATCTGATTGAATTGCTCCTTGCTGTTTGCAGTGTCTGCCAATTAAATATCACCTGCAAATTTAGAAAATTGCTCCTACAACCATTCACTAAGTCATTTGCATCCATATAATTTATTTCCTTTCAGAGATCTGTCTTTATCTGTTTTATTCTTTAGTGTTTAAGTCTTCCTTCTCTGTGACAATTTGAGCCATTTCCCCCTTTCCTTCTATACCACAAGTACGTGATCACCTGCAATGAGCTCCTGTTCTACCTTATATGCACATCCAGTGGGATGATTTTGACCATTCACTGTTCTTATATACAAATATCTTTTTAAGGTCACATCCACCTTTGAACTTCCTCCCAGACCTACACAAATGTTGTCCAGAAAGCTCAGTTAAAGCCCTTTAATATATGCTTAATCTAATTAGAGAACTAAACTCTTTGTCACAGTTCCATTTCTATGGAATGAAGGAAAGATTCCTTGATGAGGGATGCATTATTGGTGAATTCAGTTCTTTTCAAGGCTGCTGTGCATTCCTGGGAAAATGTGGAAACACATAAGGATTGGTGAGTTCATGTGTGTGTTCCTGGGATATATTTGATGATCTTTATTCTCTTTGATTTAAGAATCAACCCTGACACATGACCCTCTCCTTATCCCAGTCAATGGCTGACCTCTCATTCCATCACAGAGCCTCTGGTCTTTTTCTAACTCCTACTTCTTCCTTCCCTAAACATGAGACTCATAGGCTTGTCTGTCAGACCAAATGTTACTTCCTAATAAATGGAGATGAGAATGGTGGGGACTACTGTGCCTGCCACACTCCATGACATGAGGAAGCCCATTTTTATGTATGGTATAACTTCTCTTTATCAAGTACTATTGCGGTCTCCTTTCCCTTTAAGGATGGATGGATGAGGGACAAAGCACTCTTTCAGATTTCTGAACTATATCCTCAAAGATAATTTTCTCTTTCCTCTACCTCTTTATTATCTCAGTAACAAAAAATAATACCACAACAAATATTTTGCACCATGCCTTCCTTTCTCTGTCCACACCACAGCATAATGTTAGTTTGAAGATCGTCACTAACATAACACTTCCATTATAAAGTTTTATAATAAAAGTGAAGGAAAATACTTATATTTCCCAAGCTTCCTTTAGTCCTAGACCTTACTTACTTGGATTTTAGATGCCCACTAACTGGTCTTAGAAAATGCTATCAGAGATCACAATGTCTGTATCTGTGTTGCCTTTTCCCAATGGATTTCTCTTTCTGAATCTCTGTTTTTGTCATTACATTGCCCATTGCCTCACTTCCCTTTGCTAAATTTCTCAGCAAGTTTCTGTGCTTATTTCTTCTTCATCTCTGGGTTCTATTAAGTATATCCAAGTTCTATTAAGTATATCATTTTTCACTGCTTTCTCAAAATCATTCCTCTGGTTGATCTATTGCTGTCATTTTATTTAAGATATCCTTTTATTCCTCTGTGTATTGCTGAAGAAATAACCACACACCCATTTGTCTTGTCCTCGTTCATACTACAGTGCTCTCAGACCTACCTTAGCTTTCTAAAAACCTGAATGAAAGTACATCTTTCTCTTTTGTTACAGGAATATTTACTGGCTAGATGGTAGATAAAGTCTAAGCTTTTTAGCATGGCAACTGCTTTGATAATTATCCCTGTGGTAACAGCTCCCACTCTACTCATCCTGATACCATTTCCTGATCCTCATTTGTGAAATCTTTCTACCCCTCACTTAGGAGCTATGACTGGGCTGCAAGTTGCCATGGCACCATGTGTTTAATCACCCTATATCAGTTATTTATTATAGTTCTTTATTTATGTATTCATCTTCTATGAACGCTTTGAGATGTTAGAGCTTGGAAAGTTCGACAAATATTTCCATTTCATTGTTTCTAGAATGCTAAAGCACAGTTCCCAGAATATAACATGTCTTCAAAACTGTGTAGGGATAAATGGATGAATATAGGCTATTGTACTGTTACTTGGTATTTAAAGTAAGCACAAGCTTGGCATTCTGTCTGAAGGTTATAAAAAAACCAAACTTTTTTTGTTCTCTCAAAAACTTGTCTCTTCACTCCAAAAATTAAAATGTTTATACGAAAAAAAAAAACTATTTTATGAGCTCATCACACAACAGTGCAATAGTGACATTAACCATTCACAATACTTTTGTAAATATTTTGTAGCCTTTTGTTTATAATTTAATTACTATGCTAAGCATAATTTTTAATTTATGGTTAATTAATGGCTTCTGTCATAATGCATATATAACTGTTGCTAGTTTCTTTATAACTTCTTTCATTAATATTCAGCCTCTGGATGCTATTTTTGTTTTGGTCATTATCCATTTTCCCTTTTACTAATAAGTGAAATCTTTCATTAGACTAGGAAATAGTTTCCTCTAGAAATATTTTGCATGGGAAACACTCACTGTGCTTACTTCAAGTGGTAAGTATAGAACTATTTTTAACTTCCTTAGTGCTAGACATTTGATACTGGAAACACCATCTCCTATTATTGACACAGTGTCTCATGGTCAAAGCCAATGTACACCCAGGCTGAGGCTCTTAAGTTGTTGTGTTTGCAAAAGGAAACTGAATGTGTATATTTGGATGGGTAAGAGTGTGAACTCTAAGCCTGGAGCTGCTAGTAGTCTCCTTCCTGCCAAGCAAGGACAGTCTGGCTAAGAACTGCACCTGCTCCAAGAAGGCAGAGTTGAGAGGTGTGGAGATCAACTTCCAGGCCTGATGAAATAGTCTGGATCCTGACAGATGGTAGAGCTATTCCAAGGCCTGACGAAATAAGTCTCAATCCTATCCCTAGTTCAGCCTGGTGATCATTTAATTATCTTTCACTTCAATTGGATTGCCATTTAAAACCAAAAATACCTAATTAATTCAAGTAAGAAAATACAGAAAGGTTATATTTTTTAAGTAGAGAATGCCTTTTCAAGTAGAGGTAAAGAGCAAGGAATGTGAATGAGATGGAAGATAGAAGAAAAATCTGGGCAGGAAACGGCAGAGGGTCAACTTAAATTTTATCTATATATTGACTAGGCCCCAATGCCTGAATTCTAGATTTATTCACAGTTGTTGAGAGAGGGAAAGCTTAAGAATCAAACACAGTTCACATACTAGTTCTTCCTCTTATTAGCTGTTAAACCTAGAGCAAGTTAATTAAACTCTCTATGCCTTGATTTTTTAAATTTATATAAGAGAGATGATAATTAAATCTATGTTATGGAATTATTATGGAGAATTCCAGAGTCAGTACTCATAAAGCTCTAGGCCAGTGCCTCATGTTAACCATTTTGAAAATGTTAATTTTGATTCCACACTTCAAACCATCTTCTCAATATTAATGTCCTTTGTGTATCTGTGGCTAGTAAGTTGTACCACTCTCAATGCAACTTTAGGAAGTAGAAGTGACTGAGTATAATACAGCATACAACTAACGGAATAAAAGCTTGAAAGAGTAGAAGGAAAAGCCAAAAAAGCCTTGTAATAAAGATGAAAAAATTTTATAGGTTAAGTCAAGCTTATCAAGTGATAAGCGTAGCAGGTTGATTGAAAGTACTGAACTACCACAGAGTGAGGCTAGCGCTACTGTGTAATGTCCTATGAAGAGCTCCATAAGACTTGCTTATACAATGTATCTAATTATTGACAGTAAATATGAAAAAAGAAGTTCCAAAAATAAAAATAAAAAAAGAATAGTATTCTGAGGGCTGGAGAGATGGTTCAGCAGTTAAGAACTTGCCTGCAAAACCTACAAAGTGGCACATGCAGCCTGTGTTCATTTGCAGTGTCTGGAGGCCCTAGCACACCCATTCTCTCTCTCTCTCTCTCTCTCTCTCTCTCTCTCTCTCTCTCTCTCTCTGCTTGCAAATAAAAAAATATGATGATAATTAAGCCAGGCACAGTGGTACATATCTTAAAAAACAGTGCTGTAATTCTTTACAGTAAAAATATTTTCTAGAAATTAAGATTTTAGCATAAATTAAACATGCTATTTCAAATTTACCTTACAACTTAGGAAATCAAATGATGAAAAAAGTAGCATCTTGAACTCTTGATATGTGTAATAACAAACAATAAAATAAAGAATCATGTAGAACAGGAAATTGCTCTTTTGAGTATAGTGACCATGGAAGGCCTGGTAAGAATTAAGTGTGTGTAGTGGGGTAGTATTCTGGGAAGACAGAATGCCCAAAGACAAGCTCCAGCATCTTGAATGAGATGAAGGAGGGCATATAAATCAAATCTCAACTATTCAAGAGGTCTTCATGAAGGACCAATACTTAAATATGCACATATATTTAATAACAGAATTTTAAAAAACATAGGTAACAACTGAAAACTAAATATAAATGTTTAAACATTTTTTTTAAGAATTGAAAGAACAGGAGAAGAGTATAATTATACATGTACCTTGCTTAGATCCCAAAACTAAATGATTACTTCTTAAGTGCTCAGGATTTTTTTAAAAAATATTTTAAATTAACATTCCATTGAAAATTAAAAATTGTATGATTGAATTTGTAAATTATATTATGATATCCTCATGGAGCATGAGCTTGGTAGAGGTATAAACTTCTTCTGGATCCTTTTCTACTATAGGAAATCTGTAAATTTAAATTTTATTTTACTGTCTAATGTTCCACTCCCGGATTTATGAAATGATATTGGGTGAGGATCTTGCATTGAACACTACGACCAGATGATGTACATTACAGTTAGGTTATATGAAAATAGCTTGCAGCATTTGTAGTTGAACTCTTAGGCGTGGAATGAAGAAATGGATGCTTACCTTGAAAACAAGTTCTCCTACTAATCCATTCCATGTGCCGTCTTCTTGTGGGCTTCCGTACTTGTGATCTGGCGCAACATAGATTTCATAGTTAAAGCCCAGGTAGTTAGATAAAGCATCCAGAACATCGATGGAGAAGCCCTGGTATTTCTTCGGCTTTCCCAAAACATTTTCTGAGACCATCACAAAAGGTTCCTCCTACATGGAAAGAAGAAAAGTCTTGATGTTAAACATCATTGTATCTTAAAAGCAAGAGCTATTCTTTCAAGAGTTTTGTTTACAAAGTCTGAATACTATTGAGTTCCTAGAAATAATTAATTTAGAAATATAATTTTTACATTATTTATTTATCATATTATTGAATAATGTTTAATTATCCAGTTTCTTATCATCTCTTAATTATTGTCATATAACAAACAAGACAAATATAACCTCTAGGAGCATGAATTCATGCTTCTTGCTGTCTCAGGACTAATCTAGGATTCATATAAAATAAAATTGGATTAAAAATATGGCTGTTCTGTGATATGTTCATATATTTAGACTTTTTTTCTATATAAGTAAAATACATAAAATGATAACAGATATAATTATGTAATTATGTGTAAATATCACATATTCTCTTTTGTGTTGTGTGTGTGTTCATGTAGTTGTGTACATGGCACAGCACATGGATGGAGGTCAGAGGACAATTTCAGGTGTCAGTCCTTGCCTTCCACCTGGTTTTAGACAGAGCCTCTTTTCCACTATTGAGAATACAAGGCTAGCTTGCAAACTTCAGAGTGATTCCCTGTCTTCACCTCCCTTTTCATCCTCTGCATGCTGGAATTACGGATTCTAGCACTAAAGCATTGAGCTTCATATAGGTTCTGGGGATTTGAACTCAGCTACTCATGCCTGTAATAGAAAGCACCTTATCCACTAAACCATCATTGCCTCAGACCAAGATCAAATATTCTAAGAATAATTCATCTAAAATTTAGATGGTCACCCTTATTGGGAGTTATTTCCAAATAATTTTATAACTTTGATTAAAACACATTCATTGAAATAATAGCTCTGCTGCTATAGTTATAAGAAAATCACTTAATTTCTAGTGAACTGTCTAATTTGGTAAGTTGTTTTTTCATCCTATATCTTTCATATCATCATGCTTTTATCCTTTAGTTTTTATTTTCTTTATTTGGAGACAGAGTCTCATGTAACCTAGGCTGGCTTTGAACTCACTCAGTAGCTGAGAACGACCTTGAGTGCTTAGCTCCTCCGGCTTTCACTGGTGTCCTGAGTACTGGTATAACCATCATGTGCCATTGGGGGGTTAGCAGGGTGGAGGGTCCTTAGGCACTTTAGCAACTGAGACATTAAAGCTAATAGGATATTTTCACTTTAGAACACTGGTGTTGAAAATTCAATTGGTTTGAAACAGGCAGGCAGATGACAGAAAATTAGATACTCTATTCTTTAATTTTGTAAACTGGTTCAGAAATTATTTGCAAAAGTAATATTTACAAATAGGCATTCATCACACAGATAGTCCATCTAGTACTCTAGACACACTAAGATCTTTCCTTGGGTCTAAGCCAAAGTACGCAAAAATTTCCTCATTGAATCACTTTTCCTCAGGGACACACAAAGCAGCCTTCCTTGAGATGTGAAATAAAACTTGCCTTTTGGCTATTACTCAAAGACACCGAGTGCGTGCTGTATAAAATTGCAGCACCTGTTGTAGGAATAGTTTCCATTATAGCTTTCAGTTTTTCCCATAAAAGTTACCATGAAATAAATTCTTGAAGTGCTCAGGGTCAAAGAGCTTCATTTAGCCATAGTAATGCTTTTATTTTTTAAAGTTGAATATAATGTAGGCAGTAGTTGGGGACTTGGGAGAATCAGCACTAATCTCAGTGATTCTCTGAGATTAACTGTGTTGATGTTTTGTTTGCAACAATTTTGAACCTTGGGTTTCTAGATTTTCCTTTGTTTAAAATTTATTTGATTTTGATATGTTATCTTAGTGTGAAATGAACCAGTAGATGGGCAGTTGCCCGAAATGTCCCCACTAGTGGATCTTTACTATCTCTCTCTCTTTCTCTTTCTCTCTTATCTATCTATCTATCTATCTATCTATCTATCTATCTATCTATCTATCTATCATCTATCTAATCTATCTATCTATCTATCTATCTATCTATCTATCTATCTATCATCTACATATAGCTTTTCATTACTGAGAAGAAATGCAGGCTGCAGCTTTATTTCTTGCAAGACCACATGACTAACTTTGGCCAGGGCAACATGGTAGTGATGTTTGTGCCACATATCTTGCTGTCTTTTCTGTCACATGCCAGCTAGAAGAACTGTAGTGTGGTCCCTTGAAGTGAAACTACACATTAGAGACCAAGACAAAGGCTCTGTCACTGTGCTCCAGCTGTCATATCAGAGTGGAGCTGCCTCTCTTGGTTTATAAGCCCAACAACAACAGGAGAGATGAGAAAGAGGGAGAGAAAGAGAGAGAGAGAGAGAGAGAGAGAGAGAGAGAGAGAGAGAGAAGAAGAAGGAGGGGGAGGGAGGGAGGGAAGGAGGGAGAGAGACTTTCCAATTGTTTTTTTTTTGTTGTTGTTGTTGTGAGGTACTGATTTTTTCCCTGTTATAGTAGTATTTGATTCTAGTGAATATTGGTAGATTTTTAAGACACTTGATAAAAGGCTTTGAGAATGAATCAAAATTTATTTTATGGAATATTTTAACCATGATAGTATATAACACATGAGTGAAAATAGCAAATTGAGTCTTTTGTATTACTGTTGCATGTAAAATAAAACCAATCTTGATACCAGATTTTTTATATATTTTAAAGTGTATGACAAAGCTAACAGGCAGAACTTACTACTTTTCATTTGATTGTTTGAACAATACAGGGACTTAATAAGCAATGTTTGTGCAAATTATGCAAATATTGTAAAGTATCTGCTGAGCTCATTAGAATCAGAGTAGATTAAAATAATTCCAAAATAATGATCAAATTCAGGGAACATGCAAATGTGATCAAATTTCTATAATTAATAGGGCTTTGGATGCCTGTATAATGTTTTAAATGGTGGTTAGAAAACTTAAACTTATTTATTCATGTGTAACTCAGTTCCTTGAGGTTATGAACTTCTGTCAATTGGCAGCAATAAAAAGAGTATTCATAAAAGAACTTGAGGGCTGGGGTAATTGCTAAGTGGTTTCAGTTGCTTGCTTTCAAAGCCTATGGCCTGGGTTCAAGTCCCCAGGATCCACGTAGAGCCAAATGTACAAAGAGGTGCATGTGTTTGTAGTTTGTTTGGAGTGGCAAGAAGCCCTGGCACACCCATACTTGCTCTCTCTATTTCTCTATTTCTCTTGTCTCTCAAATAAATGAATAGCTAAATTTTTTAAAGTATAAACAAAAGATCTTGAATGATTTTCCTACTATATTTTTGGACCCTGGGCATTCTCTATTTTCAAGGATCTTAAACACATGGAAGTCTTTTGAGTAAAGCATTAGCTTAAACACTAAGAAACTGAATAAACTCTTTGAGGCCAATGTTACCAAACAAACAGGCTAACTGTTGGCCAGCATTAACAGTACTCCAATATATGCCTGGGTGTAAACTACCACTTATTCCCTTGCATTTTTACTCACATCTCTTTAGAGCAATTCTTTCACATAACAGTTATATTTCCTTAGTGTGTGAAATGTCTTCTAAATTGATTTTAACCCCATTTTTATAAGCAAATAAATAAATAGATCACTTTCTCTGGTCTGTTTTCAAATCCTCTTTCTTGGTTGCCAAGTAGAAGTGATTAAAGGTACAGAATAGCAATGGTTATACTAAGGGTCCTTTTAACAAGAGTTGATGAATTATTGATGAACATGCCTTTTAAATTTTATTCCCCAAATAAAGCTTTATTACATCCTATCATTCCTCATATGGATCAATGTTTTTAAAGCTGTATTTTAAGCTCTATTACAGATTTGGATCATTATTCATAAATTCTAACTCAGGCCAGTTGTTCTCTCTCAGGACAACGAACCAATATATCTGACAGGAAAAACCCAGCAGCGGAAATTAGATTGAAGCTCTGGGAAGTACAATAGGGAGACACGTGTTCTGTTTTGTGGCAATACTTAGCTTGATTGGATCACTTTTATATATGCACCTGTTTGCAAATTTATTCATTCATTGACAAACCCATTTAACATCCGCTGAGCAGCTCTTGCTATCAAAGCCCTGCAGGTAATAGAGGGGAAATGTGGTCAGAAGCTCTGCACACCACCTTCAAAAGAATTATAACCAGCAGGAGAAAATGAGTACTCAATACACACAGAATGAAAACTCAACACTGAGTTGCTGATGTCAAGAGATCAACCAAGAGATAAGGGGAACTGTACAAAAGCAAAAACTATGGTAGGGAGAGCTAACAGCAATGTACTTTTTAATAGATGAGGAAACTTGTCAATGAAGAATTTTAGCTCAAGGTCACACAATAGGTTACAGAAGAGAAGGCAGCAAAACTCATACTACTTCAACTATCTGACTGAACTTGATTTTTTTTAATTCAATGTTTTGGTTTAAAAACCAAAATTATACAATTTATATCAACTTTAGCACAACTTAAGGTGATATTAGATGAGCAGTGTCTCTGGATGCCAAACAAATAAGCAAAGAACAAAAACAAACAAACAAACAAACAACAACAAAAAAAAAACTAGCCTTCACACAGGGCTCAAATGAAACCTACAAGAAACAGGAGACCAATCACAACAACAAGTCTGATAACCCATGAAAGGTCAATGGAGACAGACACCAATGAAACCCAACACAACCCAGGGTAAAGATTCAGAGATACTTAAGATCTCAACAACAAAGTAGAATTAAAACTCACCCACCATGACTCAGGGAACTGAGCAGAAGATGGGGCAGAAAGATTGTAAGAGCCATGGTGGGGGAGAATATCCAGAGATATTGCCACCCTCAGCAACAAGGGGGAAGGAAAAAAAGTAGAAAGAAAAACTGGCTACCACTGGTGCAGTTCAAAACCCACTATCCTATGTACAGATCAAGTATACACACCGAGGATCCTATGTACAGATCAAGTATGTACACCGAGGAAATACCCCAGTGGGTAGGGGACAGAGAGGAGGGAAACAGGGGCACATTCACCAGATTTTTTCTTTAAATGTATATATATATATATATATATATATATATGTATATATATATATATATATATATATATAATTTGTGTATATATAATGTGTATATATGTGTGTGTGTATATAGAGAGATTGTAAATAAGATCCCCCAATCTTCTTAAGAAACATTTAAACTTTAAGCCTCATGGCATCCCTTCAGATAACTTTTGAACACAAATTTCTAAACAAAAGTCACACACCAAGTGAAAGGGAATAGGAATGATGCTTCAGATATTATAACAAGCAGATAGAATAAATGACAGAAGAGATTTTTTTTAAGAATTCAGTATTCAAACTTTTAGATGCATATTATAACTATACTTATGGGGAGGGGGGAATTGGGGAAGTCGGGATAACAACGCATGGTTTGCCCACTAAATAATGTAACTCATTATGGACAATAAATATTAAATTAAAAAAAATAAAGGAAAAACATTTTCTTTGGCAGGAAACTGGGAACCACATATGAAGAAGTAGGAACCAATACTCTTGCTGGGTGTGTCACCCTTTTGAGAAACATTTCAACAGAGCTTGTGTATTATAACACTTATATACAACTTGAGACTGCCGGCTTTGAGTGACACAAATATTTATCATGAAGATGTTCATGACTATGTCCTAGCATTCTGCTGTTTGCGGGAACACTAGCGAACAATGCACACTAAACTGCATAGCTAAGAGTGCCAATAGAAGCATTTTTATAACGTTCATACTTGGATGTAATTTAAAAATCTAAATGCCCATCAGCATGGAAAAGATAATTACAGTGTGGTATGCTGATGTTATGGAAACGCTGTAGACAAAAAGAATACCAGGTCAGTGTTAACCTCTCATCATTAACTCTAAGATGCTAGGGAGAATGTGACATAAAATGCACAAAGTATCATGGCTTTTTCAAGAATAGAAATCTACTTCTTTATTCTAGGCATTACATTATTAAGGGGTCATAATTCTTCTCTCTCTCTCTCTCTCTCTCTATATATATATATATATATATATATCACAAAAAAGCACAAATAAGGTAAGCAATAAGTGTGTATAGAGGGTGCAAATAATGGGTTTAAATTAATTCATATTAAAGTGTGTGTGTGTGTTTAATTTGGAAGATGAGAAGACATTGTAAGAGTATAGAGTAGGTTGTACGGCAGCAGAAGAGGGCTGAGGACCCTTAGCTTTGGCTCAGGAGATGGGCAATTATGCCTTGGGCCTATGTTACAGGACATAACTTTGCATCTTCTTCTAGGGACAGAGGAAGAAAAAAGAAATCACAAAATCTTGATATTATGGTTCATTTTCTAGTGATTATTTTCAAAATAAAAAAAAAACATACATAGGCATTGAGTGTAAACTGCTGAAAACCAGTCTGCTGATTGCACTAAGATGAACTTCAGAACAGGAAGTGCAGATCACTTGCCTAACAGGCTCTATAAGTGTGTGCTTTGGCACCTGGCTGAGCAGAGTTCCCCCTGCCCTCCAGGAGTTGATCAGTCCTGGGATGCAGAGGACAGATGTCGCAAAGTGTGTTCCAGTTGTTGATACTTTTATATTGGAAAGGATTTATTCATATCACTCGCAGCATTAGTAGATAATAACTTCATAATTCTGAAATTGTATTCAGTCACTTTAAAATCTCTTGCTAATTGCTTAGCTGATTTACAACTCTTGCTTACAGCTTGCAGGTTTCTGCAGTTAATTCCCATATTTTAATAATATGTACTATTATTTGCAAGTGTTAGAGTGTTTTTTTAAACCTGATTTTTTCAATAGGTACAAGATCTTCTGCCAAAGTTTTATCAAGGATGATTAGGAGATTTCTTTATACATGACTACAAAACCCCAGAATGGTAAAAACCTGGAATGAGTCACTAGAAATGCCATATAATTCTGTTCACACATAACTCAAAGCCATTAAAGACAGAATGAGAATATTTCGTAATGGCTTTTTCAAAAATGTTTTTCCATAAAACATGCTCTTGGCTGTAGCAAACAAGCATTTTCGTTATGCATGGTGGACACTTACATGTTGCTTAGTGATGACACATTTCCCTTTGATATATGCAGAATTAATGACCACCATTCCCCTTGGAGACATGGCATTATATTCATAGGAGATATATGAGAATTAGAAATTTTTATAAATTCAAAAAGCTAGATGTATGGAACTTTTTACTAAAGAAATCAAGACATCAGTATAGAAAACAAATGTAAGGAAGAACATGAGAGGAAGCAGATTATTCTAGGTGTGAAGAAGATATTACTTCAGCTAGGAGAATTGGGCTATACAAGATATGAGAACACTGCAAGGTATATATATATATATATATATATAATTAAAGATTTTGGCAATGTTTGCCTTAAGGATGATGGTGACATTTACAATCTCTAGTTGAGGATATTCTCTTGTTAGGCTATTATAAAGAAATGTGAACAATAAAAACCTATGCTATGGAAACATTTAATAAATGTAAACTGAAGCCAATTCAAATTAGAATGTAACAAAATATATATGAATAAAAATTTAAAAGCCCTATAAAATGAATGAAGGCAAAGAGCATGCGAGAAAGGCTTGGAACTTCAAACAGGAAGGGTATGAACAAATAGCAGTCCCTAGAGAGAACACATTGTAAAACATCAGATATGAGTATGACCTATTTGAGATAAAATATGCTGTATGCCTGTAGCTAAAGGTATCACAGAGCAGAGCTTGAACAGTATATTTAAGCCATTGTAAGGAGTTTAGCTTATATGAACAGATGGAAACCATGTGATGTAAACCACATGGGCCATGCATGGAGGAAGACCCGGTTGTAACAATTATTAGAAAATGTCAGTTCCTACTGAGGATTGATTGGAAGAAGCAAGGGATAAAGCTAAGCGATCTATCATGACGGAGTAGCCAGTGGATTTGAGGAGAGACAATGAGTCTAAGTATGTTTTGGAGGTAGAGCTGATACATTAAATTGGTTTAAAAATACTAATGAGAAATGATTTTATACCACCCCATACTTGCTAGACATCAACCATGGAAGCACAGTGTTGCAAGGAGATGGGCTTCTGAGGGACTGCTGGAGTAATTTTATTTGGATTTTGGATCTTGATCATTCTATGAAAGAAACTAAAGATTTGAATCAGTAAAATACAGTCCCTGAGGTGACTAATATAGAATCAAAGAAAGTGTTAAAGCTACAGCACTGAATAAAAATTAATATGCATTCAAAGTTCATAGAAGGAAACAAGATATGTACTTTTGTAAGATAATTACACAATCATGACTCATAATCACTTAGGCGATAATATTAAAATAAATAATCATTACAATCATCGCAGTCTTTGAAACCTTCAATTTAAGAGGGTAAAGATTTATAGCAAACATTGAGGATGAATTGTATATTTCTCTTCTCTTAAAACACCTTTGGGAAATTTATATTAAGTTAAGAACTATTTAATTTATGACATCAGATTGGAAAGGATGAAAGAGAATATTAAATAGCAGTATGTGGGTCAGTAACTTTGTGTGTGTGTACAGAGGGCTACACATGAACATACATGTGTATGCATGTAGAGACAAGGGGACAACCATGGTTATTGTTCCTTAAAAGTAATGTTCATTTTTTAAATTAAAGACATTAATATAAGAACTAAAAATCTTAAATACCTAGGAAAAATAGGGGCAACTCTCCATGATATAGAAATGGGGAAATACTTCCTGAACATTATGCTCCAGTAGCCCAGACAATTCAAAAATCACTCAAACAATAGGATCTCATCAAGCTAAAAAGCTTTTCTGCAGACAAATATACCACACATAGAGCCTACAGGCCACCTTCAGGTTGGGAGAAAATCTTTGCCAGCTACACCACAGACAGGCCTAATATCTAGAATCTACAAAGAACTCAAAAAAAAAAAATAGTAACAAAAAAGAGTCACACAACCGAATCAAAAAATAAGGCAGTGAACTGAATAGGGTACTCACAAAGGAAGAAATACAAATGGCTCGTACTCATCAAAGAAATGTTCAACATCTTTCATCATGAGGGAAATTCAAATTAAAGCAAGTATGAGATCTCACTTTGCTCCAGCTAGGATGGAGATCATTAAAACAATCTAACAATAGATGTTGGTGTGGAGGCCATGGCAAAAGGAACCCTTGTTCACTGCTGGTGAGTGTGCAAACTTGTACAACCACTATGGAAATCAATATGGAGAGTTATGAAAATAGAGCAATCTCTCCAGCCTCTGCATACCTTGATTTTTATCGATAAAGTTAACTTTATCGATAAAAACAAGGAAACCCCACAATTTAGCTAGTGACAGATACTAAACATAACTTTATAAATGAAAACAAAGAACAATTTAGCTAGTGACAGATACTGTACTCCTAACACCTTTTTGATCAAAGAATCTGAATGAATTTGTTACTGATTTTTTTGATAGGGTCCTGTGATTTCACTTATACCAGCCTTGAACTCATGATCCTCTTCCCTTTGCCTCTGAGTGCTTGAAGTGCAGGCACACATCACTACCCTTGGCCTATGGTTGGTAACTGATGTCAATATTTGCAATTTTGTTATTGAATGTGAAATATTTTTTTCCAAAAACAGATGTGGATGAATGAGTCTCGAGTATGAAGGGGAATCCAAAATGTAAATGAAGTCATTCCAGTGTTAACTGCAGAAAGGAGGAGGGCTGGGACTCTGCAAGAAGTGAATAAAGGAATCCAGGAGAGAATCCTAAGAGAGCAAGAAGACATGAATCACTACAGTAAGACAGCACTTCAGAAAGGTTTCCTGGATTCCAAGGGCTATGGCTTGGGAGAGAAAAGGCCAGAATGCACCCATTCCATTTACCAAGAAGAGAGCAGGAAAACATTTTGAAAAGCAGTTTCTTTGGAGAAATTAAAACTGAACAAAATTTCAGTGGCTTGAAGGCAAAACTAAGTGAGAAAGTAGAGAAAGTTGAACTGAAATGTTTTCACTTGCATGAGAAAAGAAACAGGAGATGCCATTATTACTTTTTCTCCTTGGACTTGATTTCAGGCTGACTGAAGAAGCAAAGAGAAAAAAAAAAAAACTTCTTTGACTTTAGGCAGCTTATCATTTAATTTTGAGATTTCTTTCTTTATTAGGAAATGGGAGAAATTAAATTTGAGGGGAGAATAATGAACTTGAAGAAATAAAGCTGATAAGAAAGGTTCCCATTTGAAACCATTGTTACAAAATACTAAAGCTTAAATTCCTATCCATTAATGAAGGTAGATCATCTTCCTCAGCATGTGGGTATGAAGAGATACATCTGAGGTAATGTGTGTAGAATGACGTGCAAATAAGAGGGGAAGAACCTGAAGTAGTCTTTTAATACACTGTAGTAACCACACATGCTCTCCCTCCTCAGTATCTGTTAGACTCTTTGCAAATCTCATCACAGTGCTATTTACATTTCTTCCTTCATGCCATACTCCAACTTTAGCTAGCAGTTTTGGCATACAGATTATTTTACAGTGAAATCTTACCTGACGTTCCTTATCTGACAGACTTTCCTAAAAATACAGCTGCGGTGAACCCTCCTCTAAGAGATTGCTGGACATTCCATCAAGGAGACAGACCACCCACCGCAGTCCAAATCATACCCATCCTTTTCTGCTAAGTTGCAACATAAATCTTCCCCTCTGAATATTCTGGGAATTATTCATTCCTGAGTGCTTCTCATCGCTGAGGCCTTCTCCCTGCATGTAGTCTAAAGAAACCTGGGCTTTTCTCCTGTCCCTCTAGGCCAGTTAAATGCAGACCCCTAAGCAATGTGTGCAAAGGAACTGGATAGAGAGAAATTTCTCCTAGCCACAGTCATGCTTTTCTGAACAAAGCTGGTCTCTTCCCTCAAAGGAGATCTGGAAGGAATGAGGTCCATAGTAATTTTCCAACCCGACTCTGGACCCTGTGTAGAAACGACTTTCCCCGTGGCAGCCACTGGCCAGGCGGATGTAAGGTTTTAAGAATAAGGTGGCAGGTTTTCTATTTCTAGTGAGCTGAATGCTTTTTGAAGGATGTGCCTTTTTCTTTTGATTCTATTATGAAGCACAGTGGGAAACTTTAAAGAAAGATCTCCTGCACGGAAGGCAGAAACAGGAGTAGAAAACAGAAGGTGCTGGTATTTAAGAGCAAGAAACAAATCTGCAGAGATTTATCAAAAAAAAAAAAAGTAGACACTCCTGAATTTAAAGCTGCAGTATTCTGTTTTACAAAATGGAAACACATAAAGGATTATTACTACAATGTTATAAAAATTAATAACAAGCTATATAAAAAGACAGCTTTACCAGCTCTTATCAGAACGAATATGGAAATGGACTATAGTATTGGATTACTTATGGGGACTGCATATTAGAAAATCCAAAGAAGGTTTTTATAATTTACTGGAAAACATAAGGATATATGGATTCTTTGCCCATTTTTATATATCTTGTCATAATTGGAGTGCTTAGTTTAAAGCCATCCCTAACACTCAACTCACCTATAGATCTTTCATTGGATTGAGCACATGTCATGGGGAAAAATGCATATTGGTCCTGTTTATTCTTATGTTCCTTAAAACATACTTTAAAAATGCCTCCAAATGTGACATATCTTTATGTGCATTGACACATCTTAGTTCTTGGGGCTGATCACCAAGGTCATTCTGAAAATTATGGAAGGATTCAGAAAATAAAGGTGAGTTATTTTTCAAACCCTTCATTCTCCCTAGGTGATCACCTTTTCATTTTCCTTAATTTTTTAAAAAAGTAAATGACCTTGCTTTCAAATGCTAATTGGTTGCTTCTTTATTCCCTCATGGGCTGCAGACCATTCAGCTTCAATACTTCATTTTCTTGAGTGCTTTATTGACCATAGTCTTGAAGCTTATATTTGGCTACAAACATAGCAGATTCTTATTTTTAATTGCACTGCAGAGTACATTACTCTGCATAAGAATCAATGGGAAAAAACACTTAGTCTGAACATTTCTTTTTCCCAATTCAAAATGCATGTCAGTAGCAACGTTTAAAAATAAAATAGAGGAAAAACTTCAAGCTTACAAAAGGAATAAGACAGAACCCTCTTAAAATCTGTGACCTTCTTTTACTCATGATGTCACTATAATGCCTGGCTGAAAGACTTTAAAGCTGCAAGAATCACAAGCCTACTTCAAGCTTGAAGAACTTTTGTCTTCTAGGTTAAAATAATTACAAGGCAGCTGACATGGAAATACTTTGAAACAACATATTAAATCCCAAACTTCTATTTTAAATGATCATTTGAAAACCTAAGGGATGCATTTTGAAAACATCTGATTTGCCTTCATTTCCTTGACCAACTTTTCCATTTCTAAGATTTCCAGGCAGGATGGTGGTTCTCCCCTTGACTGCCCCACACCTCCCAAAGGGAGCTGAATTTCAGCAGCTGAAGCTGACAGATGAGTCAACTATTCCCAGATCAGGTGCTCTTTGGAGGTATCTTTTCTGGTTTCAGACCACCCTGGAGTACAGTTTTGTGCAATGGACAGTGATTTGGTAAACGGTGTTACTGTGTCTTTACAAAGAACCCAGTGTCACTTTAAGAGAAACTTTCCTGTGGGAAGGCTGCCTTCTAACACTGAGATCTTTGGAGAGGCAAAGGAAAATCACAGAACATGGTTTCCTTTTGTAATTGACCTATAATTATTTGACTATATATAATTCTCAGGTTCTCTTCTCCTCTTCATTACATGGGATGCTGGAGTTTTTCCAGGAAGCATCGTCTGAGTTAAAGATACTGAAGACTGACCTTAGCTGACATGAACCTCATCCTTATTGAAGAGAGAAGAAATGTTGCATATCTAGAGTGAAAATTACCTTTGGCTGCCTTAGTCCTTTTAGGAAAGATAGTGTTTTACTTTGAAACTTTGTGTCTGACCTAACATTCTCATAAGCTCTTAGAAAAAACTCTCAGAATATATTGGCAGCTTAGCCGACCACTAGTCTCCATTGACCCTAGAATTGAGGATGTAAGAAGCTAATATTTGACCCCTACAGGAAAGATGTCCTTTGCTGTGGCCCATCTGCTGAAGGCATAGCCACGCTTTGGATGGATGTGTTATGACTCTTGGATATTTGGTATGAAAATTCATGTAACCTCTACAGTTTTGGAGCACAGTGATCAGGGTTTCCTGTACTTGTGTTCATAAGCCACAGAAACTCGTATTTAACACAGAATAAAGTGCATTGTTCTTTAAGCAGATTTTTTTAACATTGATATAATCAAGGAAAACTTTCTGTGGATTTGTTTAATGTTTTTATCCAATGCTTACCTGTGTTAGCTATAAAATTCATCACATGTTTTTGTAGCTCATAACTGGTTGATGAACACGTGATTTTCTAAGGGAAAACTTGAGTCTGGGAGAAGTCACAGCAACATTTGAAACAATTAAGTGACGAGGAACATCCCACTTATAACTGTGGAAATTTGTTAAATTCTACCTAACTCAAAGATAAATATATACTAGTCATACATCCTTTGATATCTTATTACAATAAACCATCATTGGTACTCTTTCAGGAATAGTGTAGAGTTAGATTTAAAAAGATTCCATGTTTATTTTTTAGTTACACAGATGCAACTTGAAGAACTATCTGCATAATTATATATTTTAGGCATATTAGTGAAATGAAAGCAATCTTAAAGGTTCTACTAATGATTAGAGATATTAAATTACCAAGACGTTAGTCAGCTGCCAAATTTTTTGTAAGCTCTAAGAGCTATTTGTTCTTGTGATACGTTCAAAATGTCTCCGCATCTCCAGGTTTTATCACTTATACTCGGGTTTACATCTGAGGACTTTTATGAATGTCTGCATTTGTGTTGGGCTATGCTGACCCTGTGCATTGTCTGAAGATAACAGGAAGCTTCAAGTCACTTTAATATTAGGTTTCCCTTCAGATACAGTAGCACACTGCCTTTCTGAAAACAAGATATGATATAGCTTAAAGAACTTGAGTATCACAGAAAACACAGAAGTCAATATGCCCACTGTTTTTAGTTATCAATTTGCAGATGACCCTGCCCCTCCTCTCAACTTGCAGTAAGTCGACTTTTTCAGAAGTAAATTATATATCTCTGTGTTTACTCATTACTGAGTCTAGAAATTGGAGCTTTATCTTCCAACAGGGGTCATGCACAGCTAGCTCCTGTGCCATGGCAACTCTCCCACAGATCTGCACGATAGCTATCAGCTCAAGGACCCATGTGATGAAGAGAAAAATTGTTAAGCTATTGAAATACATCAATTCTCATGAGGATTTCATTCGGTCAGCATGGATGTGAACCTGCCATATTCCAGTGTTGCATTACATTGAATTACATTGTTTGTATAGGCCACTTTCCCCAAATGTCTGTTTATAAATATCACATTTCCACTGTTTCACATAAGATGGGTACAATCAGTAGCAAAATCTGTAACCATTACAGCCATGAATTCTGGCTACACTGTTCAATTAATAAAAAGGATCACAGGTTCACCTAAACTTGAGGCTAGATCTAAGTTATAAAACTGGTATTTTTAACTTGTTAAATATTACTTACATTACATCATGGTACCTTTACAATCATAGGTAAATTCCTTATTTAGTTATCTTTGAAGCTGTTCTTAAGAGAATAATGTTAAATACAGGATACTATTTTATCCTATAAAATATTTTAAATTTAATTTTTAAATGATCCTAAGTTTCAGTTTTGTTTACATCAGGTAATACATGAACTTTATGATAATTTAAATTCTTAATAGACTTCCATATGTATTACTATTGAATATACACTTTACATCACTAGGGATTCTTTCCCTTTTACCTTTGCCTTGGAAACCTCTGTGGCTTGACTGATAACATAGCATAAATGCTTCTTTTATGGTCTTTCAATGCCTGGTGCATAATAAGAACTAATATCTATTTCCCTCCCTATGTGCCAGCCTCTGTGAGAAGGCCTTTATCTTGCACATGACTCTTTAACTTTACAACAGTTCAATGAGGTACATAATATTATTTCCATCTTAAAAATTTTTTAAAAATACAGGATCACAGAAGGTTTAAATAATTGATATAGGGCTGGGGTTGTAGCTCAGGTGGTAGAGAGCTTGCTGCATATACCACACCTGAGGTTTGATACTTAGCATCTTATAAAATGGCTTGAAGCTAAAAGTTTGTAATCTCAGCCCTTGTGAGACAGAGACAGGAGAATCTGAATTTCAAGCTTAGCTCCCTAGCAAGTTTGACGCCAATTTGAGATACAGGAGATCTTGTCATAAATAAATAAATAAATAAATAAATAGATACTTGATTTAAATTTACAGGTAAGAGAACTGGAGAAATAAATGCAAGTAATATATTTTGAGAGTCTCTATTCTTTTTTTTTTTCATTTTAAAGAGCTGTTGTTCAGATGTGATTCGTCCAAGTTGCCCATTCAAAGTGTACAACCTAATGGCTCTAACTAATTCACATATGCAATTAATATAAGCGATCATCCTTGCAAATCATATTTGAACATTATACTCTCCAGAAGACAAAACCATCATTTCTAGTTCCCTGGTTTTCACCATCCATAGGTAATCACTAACCTAATTTTGTGTAACAATAGATTTGGTCATTCTGCATATGACATTTAAATGGAATCATACATTATCCATATTGGTTAGGGTGACTGATTTCTTTCCCTTAACATATTTTCAAGATTCATCTATTTTGTACTATGTTATTAGTAGAAAATTTCATGAGATTGCTAAATAAATTATCGTTTCAGGATTTCAGACATTATATTTCACCACTCATCATTTGATACATACTTAGAATGTTTCTGTTTTGGGGTATCATCAGTCATGCTTCTATCAAGATTTGTGTTCAAGTTTTTAAATGTTCACATAGTTTTCATTTCCCTAAAAACTGTATTTGTAGTAAAACTGCTGGGTCTAGAGCAATGTTACCTTTAAGCATTTGAATAATTAGAGGGTTCCACACTCTCTCACATGCCTGCCAGAACTTATACTGATGTCTCCCAGTAACAGTCTCTTGGTGGATTTAGTAGTTCCTTCTGGTTTAGATTTGCATTTCTATGATAGTGAATAATACTGAGGTCATTTGATTATGTTTTTGGGCCATCTATCTGTTTATCTTAGGAGATCTATTCAGTTTCTTTATCCATATTTACTTGGTTTCTTGTTACTCGTTGTGGTTTGAATGTAAAAGGCTCCCCATTGGCTTATGTGTTTTATACTTAATCCCCAGCTGGTGTCACTATTCAAGAAGGTTGTGTAACCTTCAGGAGGAAGAACCTTTCTGGAGGAATTGGGTCACTGTGGGTTTTATAGAAAGTAACTATACAGTCAAAGTATTGTATTCCAGGAGCTTTTTGTATATACTAAGTACAAGTCCTTTATCAGATATATGAATTAGGAGTATTTTGAGACATTTTGATGTATGTCTCAGAACTGTTTTGTTCTGTTTTGAGAAGCTCTGCTTATTTTTCTGGGATTTGGCCCTAGGAGGTCCATGTCTTACCACCCTAAGTATGGAGTTCCTCCAGGATCAGTGTCTGCTTGTTGTTGCTATTGCTTATATAAGACAGAGACATGTAAACTTAATTTAATGTGATTGTTTTATGTATATTCAGAGGCCTTTGGTGGATGAGCCTGAGAACTTAGATGCTATTTTGACAATGAGTTATAATATAATGAGTATGGGAAGATCCACCTCACTTCTCCTAGCAACCATTAACTGCTTATAGATCCTGAATCTCTCTTGTCTAGCAATCACTGCATTTATAAATCCTCAGGGGAAGTGAGGCCTCATGAGCCCCTACTTTCTCCATGCTGGAATTTTGATGGACCCAATCTTTTGTGCAGGTAAGTACAGCTGCTGAGAGTTCATGAACACGATGGCCATGCTGTGTCTGTCTGGAAGGCTACATTCCATTCCATTACATACAAGAGCACTTAGAATGTAAACTGTTGCCCATAGGCTCATGAATTTGAATCTTTAATCCCCAGTTGGTGTGCTATCTTCAGGAGGTGGAGACTTGCTGGAGGAACTCGTGGTTTTCTAGTCCAGCCCTACTTCTTGTTGTATTTCTCCCTACGTGCTGGTGGGACACTGTGACATTGGCTTCTTGCTCTTGACATCCTTTCCTTGCCATGACAGACTTCCCCTTGAACCTGGAAGTAGAAAATAAACCCTTTCCTTCCCTAAGCTGCCACTGGCCAGATGTTTTGTCCAAACAATGGAAATTATCTGATACATATCCCTCTCTCTAGCCTTGACCAACAGTGTTCCCTGAGTCTTAGAGGGTGTGAAATAGATACCCTATTCAGGACTGAGCATTCAAAAGTAACTTACTCTTGGCACATTGACCGATTATGAGTCTCTGCTGGAATTGTGTTCTTAACCACGATCTCATACAGTGTGCTGCTATTGTAGTACTATGCATAGAATTTACTATATTTTATTATGAGCGTCCGTATAGTGTCAATATCATCTGAGGTCCAACCAGACTTATTCTCATTTGAAACCCTTAGCTGTCCTTAGCGCCCACTCTGCAGAGGTTGCCAGGAAGCTGACAGTACTTGCCATCCTTCCCCTCCCATGTCCCTGCTGTCCAGACCTGCCCTGCTCTGCCTTCTGTTAAACATATTCCCCAACTCAGAATGTCATCTCCAGATTCAAGAGGCTCATAAACTGAGATCAAGAAAAGCTTAAACATCTCTGTGGGGGTGAAAATACTGAAAGTCTCCAAGTTCCAAAAACTTGTATCGTGTCTTTAGTAGACAACCCTCGAACAAAGACATTTTATGGTAGGCCATCATCAGTGGCACATGTTAAAGTTATATATTCACATAAAAATTCCATTAAGAAATAGCAAACACAATCCAATCAGACAGTATAAGTGGAATTCAATCTTTCACACCTTTTAAACTTTTAAAAATCATGGTTTCAAGTCTGTTTGGTGACCTAGGTATTGTTTATCTAGGCAGAACCCACTGGGGCAGGTCCTCAGCAGGTTTCTAATCTGGTGGATCAGGACTCAGGATTCTACAGCTAACATCTTTTTCTCTGTTTTGGGATTCTCCACAAAAGCAACACAGAAATCTGAAATTTGTTGACAGTGACATTATACTTTTACATTCACTGACACTCCTTTTTTCTTTAGTTTGGCAAATTTCCACACTAAAGTTTTACAGAACTAGTGATCCTCTATGTTTGAAACACTGCAACTTTTCTGCCCAGTTGCATAGTTGTTTACTAATTTAACAGTTAATGTTTGTGCTTCATTATTCTTCTACACAAATAGGAAAACTGAGGTTCAGAATAGCTTCTTGGTTTCTATCAAATCAAGAATCTATAAATAATCAAATGTGATCTCCCTACTTTCATGTATTAATAGAAACTGAAATCTTGTCTTGTATGTTATTTATAATAGCCTTCAAACTAAAAATAAATATTAAATTGTTCCCTATGTATAGTTACTATAAGCTAGTTAAATTCTTACAACTTCTGGGGAGACATAGTCTAAGAAAAGAAAGTTAGGCTCTTTTTTTCTCTTTGAATTGCTGTTTTCTCTGAGAATCAAGAATCTATACTGTGGTGCTCCGTTCCATTCTTTTCTTCCTTTGCCCATTATTCTGATTTTGAATAAATCAATACTGTCCCAAAGGTGTAGAAAAATGAATTATGAAATATGTACAGAAGAAAATAATAACAAAGAAAACACACAGTGATTGCCTCTAAGACCAAAAAATATTAGATAATTTTTTATTTGTAACTTCCCATCAAATGTAGACTTGCTATTTTATAGCACAAATGATTCATGATTCTTTGCATCACAATTTTCTATATTTTAGCCTTAGAACATTTTAGTTATTTGGACACATAGTGAATAGATGAAGTCATTTCCTAGTTTCAAAAGTTTTAGCCAGGTGTGGTGGCGCATACCTTTAATCCCAGCACTCGGGAGGCAGAGGTAGGAGGATCACCAAGAGTTCAAGGCCACCCTGAGACTATATAGTGAATTCCAGGTCAGCCTGGGATAGAGTGAGATCCTACCTCAAAAAAACAAAACAAAAAAAAAGTTTTAATAGCCCTGATTTCTTGAAAATGGAAAGTAATTTGTATTGTTCTTTAGATTTATTACTGAGAATAAATATTTCTTCAGTGGACTATCAAAATTTAAGATTAATTTTGGTGTGGGTGTGTGTGTGTGTGTGTGTGTGTGTGTGTGTGCGCGCGCGCGCGCGCGCGCGCGCGTGTGCCCTATGAATATGTATGGAGGCCAGAGGAAAATATTTGATGTCCCAGTCATTCATTTTCTTTCCCTTATTTTCCTGAGGCAGAGTCTCTCACTAAGCCTGCAGCTTTCTAATATTTTGTTAGCCTGGCTGACCAAAGATCCCCAGTGATGCTTCTGTCTCTGTCACCTGCCTTAGTCCTGTGGTCAAAGGCACCGGCCAGGCCTTGCTTTTTATGAAGGTTTTGCAGAGAGAATTCAGGTCCTCAGTTTTGCACAGCAAACAAACAATTTTGCCAGCTCCAAAACTATTGATGTTATAAGACCACAGTGGGCCAAAAACCATAGACTCTGCATAAGTATTTTCCTATTTGTGGTGGTTTGAGTGCAAAATGTAACCAACAGCCTCATTTGTTTGTGATTATTCCTTATGCTAATCCCAAAGCATGGTGGAACTTTGGGGAGGTGGAACCTTGCTGAAGATGGTGGCTCACTAGAGGCCAGCCTTGGGATGCTATAGTCCAGTCCTCCTCAGCACACTCAGCTCACCCTCTCACATTCTCCTTTATAATCTGAAGACCTGATGCCCAGCAGTCTATTGATGTCATGCTTTCCCCACCGTGATGAAACTCCCCTTCAAAATTGTAGGCCAAAAACAAACCCTTTCCCTCTATAAACTTTCTGGTACAATAAGAAAGCAACTGGTACATAATTAATAATTTAAGATTTTAACTTGTATTTTGTCTGCAAAGTGCATTGCTAGGCCATTCATTTACTTCTAAAACTTTATTTTCCTTTGGAAAATATAGGAAATACGAAATGCTTGTTCACATTTTGAGAGATAAATTTCAAGTAGTTATCCCTGAGGAAAATGTTTTCTGAACTCCTCAATCCAGCTCTTCATAAGTGACTGTGTGATTACCATCAATTTTTCTCTAAGAGATAGATCACATCTCCTATGACAAAAAACATGACCATGTTTATTTGGTTTATTTCTATGTCTCTCTTATACAACACAGTGCCTTCTATAGAATGCACTGTGGATAATGCTGGGCTCAGTATAGCAATAGATGCATGGAGTCTTAAGGATTACCTATAAAACATTAATTGGGGAAGGAAATTTGAGTTTGAGTATATTATGTAATGGCTGATGAGGTTAAGAGGTAAGTGTTGACTCCCACTCCTTTTACTTTGAAGACGAAAGGGAGAGAAAAGTGGAAGAAGTGATTGTCAACCCCATGGAACATTCCAGCAATGTCACTGAGGAGGGACCTCAGTGGAATGGGGGCAGGGAGGAGGAAAATGGTGGTACCACCACATGACTTGTTCATACAAAGTTTCTACTTAATGAAACCCACAAAACACTCTACAACCTAGAATTTGAGCTTTTGCAATCACTTAGGCTGTGAATGAAGAATCACGGAGCCAACTAAGGTGTTCTGAACTTTGGGGAGTTTAGAAAATAGAGATCTCCAAAGGGGAAACATGAGAAGCCTGTGACTGAATTAGCACTGGTTCAAGATGCAAATAACAGATGAAAGGAGCCCCAGCAGGCCATTGGGAATGTCGGATTCAGTTCTCCAACATGTAGTTCAGAAAAAGAATTAGGATGTAATGCAGGCAAAATTATGCAATGCCTACAAGTATTAAGAAGCTTTTGATATTACTCTTGGAAATAGTCATTGAGTCAATAAAAATGTGAGAAAGAAATATTAGGACACTTTTGTCTTTTTTTCCTTAAGACCATGTCTCAATATGTAGTCCAAGTTGGCCTTGAACTCTCTGACAATCTTACCACAGCCTCTCCAGTACTGGGATTCTAGGTATGTGCCACTGTGCCTGGCTTGGAATTAAAAATCTTAATACTGCCTTTTACATGGTCCCGTATCTGACACTTTATTTCTGTTATTATGTGTAGAGAGTTTTCTTTATTCCCTTCCTATTCTTTTACACACACACACACACACACACACACACACACACACACACACACACACACACACACATCCCTCTTCATGTCTTTTCAGACTGTTAAAATACTCTGTAGTTCCACAAAATATTTACTAATTTGAATGTCTATGCCAACGACTATAAATAAAAATCACAGTTTATCTTATTGGTACTTAATGCTGAGCCCAACACTAGTAAAGTCAGGAAATGCACATGCAGTGGAAAGAGAGTTCCAATGACATATAAGTAAAAGAACACAGTGAACTTGGAAATAGCATTATTCCCTTTGTGTAGGAAGTTAGGTATGGTAGATGATGCTTTCAATAATGCATTCTAAAAAGACTGCGGCATCTGTCTTATTTTCTCTCTTTCATATCCATTCTTTTGTCTGGAATTCGGTGCAGTGTTTAGCTTACAATATGTGCTCAATAAGTTGCTTTTCAATCAGGGCCAAGAGTTTAGAATATAGAACTGACTTTGCCTTTTCAGACCTCATATAACATATGCGAATTTCCACAGGGAACCAAAACCTGCTGAAAGCCATTTCAAGAAGCGAGACTAAGAATGTAGAATTTTAGGAGAAATAAATTATTCTTAAAATGATAACTCAGTAGGAAACTGTCTGCTTACAGCCAGGTAAATCACTCATCTTACAACAAGATGTTTAGGGAAACATTTCATATTTGCAATACTTAGCTTGGATTTTGCTTTGCATGATAGTAATGAATACAAGCTGTCTTTGTGTATTTCCTGCCTGTACCCTTCTATGCAATGGTATTTTTTATTTAAGCAATATTTTCTCTTGCTATCAATTCTCATCCTAGTTACTTCTTTTCTTTTGAGGTTATTCTTTAAAGTGGTTTCTATTTATGAAGGCTTCATGTGCAGTGTTATTGGTACTAACGTTTCAGGAATATTCATTACCTTAATTTTATATTTTATATTTATATTATATTATTCATTAAAATGCTTTCTGCTATATGATGCACAGTTATTTTTTCAGGTGATTGATAAAAACAAATACAACACCACAAATTATACTTGTAAATAATTCAAAGATGCATCCTATTTTCAGAGATGTTAAACTGTGAAATTTATATTTAGTCTTATCACTATAGAAAGCCCTTATCACAGCTTTATCATAAATTTCTAGTTATCCATTTCTAAAAGATAATTGAATTATTTTATGGTAATCAAGACAGAAAAATGGGCTCCATTGTATGTTTAATATAGAGCAACTGCATTGCATTTTTTTTCATGGAAATTTTGAAAGCATTAGACCGTGCCCTGCCAGATGAAATTTCCTGAAGCAAGGTGCATATTGTATGTACCCTGAGCATGTAGAAAGTTCTTAATAAGTTTTTCTCCATTGAATTTTTGAGTGAATGCCTATTTCATTAGAGATGCCACATATCTGTTTTAAGCAGCCAGTGTTTATTTATGTCTCAGTCATCTCATAATTCTTCCAGCACAGACTCTCACGTCTCTCTTTTCACTTACAGGCAATTCCTTTGCATTTTACTTTCATAAGTGTTAGCAATAAAAATATTTAAAATTCAGTCATGTTCTCAGTAGTGCTTTTCTATATTGTCATGAAATATTTGAATGACATAATTGTTCATTTACGGGTATATACACTCATATAAGTCAGGAAGTTAAAAGGGCAAAATAATCATCAGTGCTTTGCACTAATACAAAGCACTTAATTTACTTGGTAGGAAGTAGCTGTTAACTGACACACTATGGAAACAAAGGGACTGGCAGAGATGCCAACCTGCAGGTCTGATTTTTATTCTCATTCATTCTTGTCTTAGCAACATTTCTGTGGCTTTGTTATAGAGGTAAACAAAGTCATCTATATGTGGTATCATTAAGAAACTGCTGTCATCAATCACTGGGTATCACAGCTATTATATCCAATCATTACACCATGTGGCAGTTTAAATGTACTCCCCACCCCACATTTTTATAAAAAAATCTCATCTCCAGCGACCTTCCTGGAGGTGGTGTCACTGGGGGAAGATCTGATAGCCAGCCTAAAGGTATGCAGAGTGCTTGAGCTCTCCCTGGAGTTCCCTGCTGTTTGGCTGTTCATTCCTGCTTGCTTGCTTGCTTGTTTGGGATTCTAGCTGGTTGGTGGTGGTTCTCTATCTCTGCTTGGATCTGTGAAAGGAAGCTAGCTTCTTCCACCATTAGGGAACTTCCCCTTTAATCTGTCAACCTGAAATAAATCCCATCCCTCTCATAAACCTTGTGTGTTTGGAAGTTCATCCTAGCAACATGAAGCTGACTACAACATACCATATTTGATCTAAAGTGAAAGGAGTTCATTTGGCATCAAAATACAGAGTGTCTAAGGATATGGTCCTGGGAGTTGGGATCTTTGAGCTGGAAACTTATTCCTAACTCTTGTTAGCTACATGGACTCTATTTAGATAACTCTTGAGCACCTGTTTTCTAATATTAGACTCTCTGTTATGAGTATATGTAAGGATTAAATCAGTTCCTACATATGACATTCTGACAAATCGATGAAGGTGTGGGTACTTCCTCATCTTATCTCCTCTCCTCTCAAGACCCACCAAAGCAAAGCCCTCTCTGCCCAAATCTGTTCTAGAAGAATGAATAGGTTCTGGATTGCTTGTACATGCTTGCCTTCTCACTATTGGTTCAATTTCTAAACAGAGAAAATGGGAAGGGCTAGAAAAGCAGCAGAGATGAGACTAGAGTGTCCTCTGTTCTGATACAATTCTTCCTTAACTGAGATTCAGGCAATGGTTCTCTTTCTCCTTTTCCTTCCTGAACCAAAGTTACAGTTCTCTCCCTTGCTCTGCCTGCTGACAGTTAGGGACCATCTCTGCATTTTCAAGTCCCGTTGGTGCCATGACACCCAAAGGTTTCCAGTGCACTTAGGCCCTAGTGCTTCCACATCCCTTTTTGACCAGAATCTTGATGATTTTTCTAGTTCTTGCCAATGAAGTATTTGTGTATACTAGTTATTTGTCTCTAGGGTCACAAATAATGTGGTATTACATTACTTGATTTATGACCTATATTAGATTTTTGTCCATCAAGTTAATAAAGTAGCATTAATGATATAAGAATATAAGTTTGAAAATAGGGAAAGACAATTAAATTAAAAATTATATGTAAGCGTTGGTATAGATTTCCTAAGAAGTAAAAGGGGGTTAGGCAAAGCTTAGGCTGGATTTCAGTCATATCATAGTCAAAAGGCACAACCCCCAGTGCATTTACACATGGGGCTCTATTCCCCTTCTTACCTTCTTTCCCAATTTCCTACCTTTCTATCTCTTGGACAAGTATTTGAAATTAACTCATAGAATAAAAGAGAAGGTTATGACTACATATGCAGGTCAAGTCCAATTATAGACAATCCTGATTCATGGCAGTGAAATATTAGGGCTTGGATATAAAATGCTGATTGGAAAAGTTGTAGAGCACTTTAGAGGTAGAGCCCTGCTGGAGGAAGTGAGTCAGTCATGGGGCCAAGCTATGTGGTTTGGTAGGATGCTCTCACATCCTTTGACTTCTGCTTTCTGCCTCTGGCTAACATAAGATAAACTAGCCTTCCTTGCCTTCCTTACCATGATGGACTATATCCCCTCAAAATGTAAGCCAAAATAAACACTTCCTTCCATAAGTTATTTTTAGTAAGGGACATGTTCACAACAATGGGTTATGTAACTGACATAGAAAATTGATACTGAGACAAGGGAGTGTTCCTTAATTAATGTCACCATGAGGTTTGAAGGCTTTTGGAACTGGTTTGCAGGAGGTATGTGGAAGAGTTTGGAACTTTAGGCTAGAGTCTCCTGAAAATGCTATGCAGAACTTAAATGGCAACTCTGGTGGGATTTTGGAAGATGGAAATGCTGAGAGAAACAAGGATAATGGAGGGCTATCTCATGAGGTTACAGAGAGGAATAGGGACTTTATTAGGAACTGGGCTAGATAGAAGTTCACTTAGCATTATGTCACTGTATGAAAACTGAAGGGAAACACTAAGCTGGAATAGAGACCTAGGACCATGATCTGTCAGCCAAGAAAAGTTTTAAACTTTCAATAGAACTGGGCCAAGGGAGAGGTGTGAGTACTATAGGTGGAAGAACTGTAGGGGTAGAGCTACCTGAGCCTTCTGGACTACAGACATTTCATCATGAGTCCTCCATTCCAGACAAAAATCAACAGGATTTGATGTGTCTTTCTTTTATCTTCTATTTGTTTTTGCTGGTCCCATTCTTTCCTTTTATAATGGGAATATTTACTCTGTGCCATTATGTTGGAAGAATGGAATTGGTTTTCAGAATCTGTACTTTGGATTTTGATTTGTCCAACCTATAAAAGACTTTGAGGGAATTTTGAAGTTGAACTAAATACATTTTGCAATGTGAGATGGCCTACAAGCCTATAGGGACCCGGATTGGAAAGTTGTTGGTTAAATATAAATTGTCTCACATAGCCTCATGTGTTTGAACACTTGGTCCCTACTTGGTGGCACTGCTTGGAATGGTTGTGGGGTCTTCAGAAGGTGGAGCTTTGCAGAGGGAAGCAGATCATAGGGATGAGGGGGTTGAGATTATATAGCCCAGTCCCACTTCCTGTTTGATCTCACTGCTTTCTGAATAAAAATCATATGCTAACCTGCCATGCCTTCCCCATAAAGGAATAGATCCCTTTAGAACTGTAAGCCAAAATAAATGCTTTTCATCATTAAGCTGCTTTTGGTGAGCTATTTTTTTTTCCTCAGCAATGAAAATTTGACTACTACAGTAAATAGAGTGATGCACAAAACTTTGGAGTTTCTGGGTGGATTGAGAGAAGTGTTATTCTCAATTTGGATAGAGAAAGGCTTTCAAGGACACAAAATGGGAATACCAAGACAGATGCATGTAGAAAATGAACAAGGAGGGTATCAATTTTCACTCCCACGATGGAAGCAGGAGGCATGCAGAATCATTCTACACAGTGTTAGGAAATATGGGGACATAATAAATGTGACAACCGTTCACTGAACTGGGTGTCCAACTGAAAGATCATTATGAAGACGAAAACCAACTGTGTCTCTACTCACTAACCTGTCAGGATCTGTGCAGGCTGAGCTTGTGGGCAAGAGATCTGTGTCATGAAGGTAAGTGTTTGGAGGTAAGCATTAGCTCCATGTGAAGCCCTACTATTTCATGAACCAAAGAGCAATCATTTTATTCAGCCTGGAAATGACTTTAAAATAATTGTCCCTATGAAGCTTTCCTAAAAAAAAAACTTGCCTTTACCTCACTTAGATTTAAATGTTTCCAATTCCTAAATCCAACAAAATCCCATACATGCCTCAATTTCTCATTCTCATCACAGGGGGAGTGAAGAAAATCTGTGCTACAGGAAAGCAGTTTAAGGTCTGGAGTCAAGATGTTCTGGCTTTGAATTTCATCTTTGCCCTACTATCTCTGTAATCTTACTCATACTTGTCAACATTTGGATGCTTTGGTTTATTTGTTCATATGTTAGCATTTGTTGTGAATACTGTGATAAATGAACAAGATAATTTATGTGGAGCACCTGACACATAGTAAAACTTAATAAATCTTAGTGGCTTCATATATGTTTATTATCTTCTTAACAAATTCTATGCATACACCAAAGTTAGAGGGGTCTATGTATTATGTATAACATGCCCAATAGCAAGTGCATCCCATGCTAAGTACTAAATTAATATTTGTTTAACAACTCGCTTGCCTTAAACTTTGTTTTCCTTTCTTAGAAGATATCAAAGCTCATATCATATCTTTTAATACAGCTGTCACTTAGGATTTTTATGATAATCACTGGCAGGATACTATTAGTAATTTTCTTTTTTAAAAGTATTTTATTTATTCATTTTCAAGCAGAGAGAGAAAGAGAGCACACCAAGGCCACAACTTTGTGGGTCTGGCTTACGTGGGTCCTGAGGAATTGAACCCAGGGCCTTAGGCACTGGAGGCTAGTGCCTTAACTGCTGAGCCATCTCTCCAGGCCCTATTAGTAATTTTCTGTACTTCAAATGTCTACCTTTTCTAATGTTAGCAAAGAAGTGAAAATTTATATATGTGTTCTTAGGTACATGCATAACCATGTTCATATTTAAATTCTAAAATACTCATTAAAACAATTCCCCCCCCCAAAAAAAAGGAAACCCTTAATAAAACAACAACTAGGAATCAGCTATAGGCACTTCTGAAGAGGTATAGGCTACTCAGTTGGATTTGCTTCTACAGAAATTATCTACACAGAGTTTTTTAGGTGATGACTTTATGCTTACATCTGTTTAAATCATATTAACAATATACAAAGAGGAGCAGTTAATGCTGAACTTGGGTGAACATCCATTTACTATCAAGGTATCAAACAGATTGATTGCCTCTGTTGTTTACTCATTATACAACTAATTTAGATGATTGGTGATCCTTTTCTAATTTGAACAAATTGGCCTTTCTAAAGGAAACTGAAGTTAGTAACTGTGGACACTTAAGATTTGAAGCTTGCTATAAAATAACACAAGGTAAGACATATTGACTTGCAGGGCAGTGAGGATGTCTTCATGTGTAATGGCTATTTAGACAGTAGCCATGTTTTTACTGCTTAATATTATTAGTATTAAAAACACAAAGAATAGAAAGAGAACAATTATGTTTCATCATTTTTCTAATAAGTATATGGAATTGTAAAGGATGTTTCCCCTGTGTATTCTACTCACAAAATTCCATTCACAGAATCACTACATGGTGAGTCCCATAAAGGCAGAGTCATATCTACCTACTTTATCTGCTGGTGTCCTCAGTGAGTAGCAACAAGCTTGGAATATGCTGGATACTCAGTAAATATGTATTAAACTGTGGAGTTAAGATGCCTTTGAAAGAAACTCTTATAAAATGACTGCCTTAACCTGTGACTATTTTACTATGATCTGTGACACAGTATCTTCAATTATGCACACCGTAGACTCAGTGAGAGATAGGCCTAAGAGACATCTCGTTTTTATCATGTGGGGAAATGTCTACTACAAATCACTGTATTGAAAAGAAAAACCTACAGAATGTGATTCAGAGTCATATAAATCAAAGGCTACAAAATATGACTGGTAAATTAGAATACATAGGATTTATTTTTTTAAAAAGCTTTCTTAAGATTATGGCACTAGTTACTAAAAAAAGAAATGCAGGTTAAAGGAGGCTCTGTAGGCCCAAACACTAAGGCTCAGAGAAAACTTACCAGCACAGTTACCACACGCAGAACCACACCCCTCATGTTGTTTTCCAGTTTCTTGTCAGTCAGTGACCCATTCAGACCTGTCACAGGATTCCAGCATCCAAGCTGAAAGGCAAAACACTTTTGGTCACTTTTCTGCCTGAAGAACAGCTCAGTCACCTCTGCATAGAGCTCACAGAAAACTGTGTGATGTCTCATGGAATAATAGCGTCAGAAAGGGTCCTGAAACAGCTTTTAAAAATGCCATTTTTGCCTTTACTAGTATCATATGACATATGATAGATCCCAGCATGCTTTAGGAGGATCAGTGTGGACGTTTGATGCAATGAGTACAATATGTAAATATATTATATATATATATATATATATATATATATATATATATATATATATATATATATATATATATATATATATATGTTCACCAGTAACTCACTCATAGTAATGTACTATTTGGAAAAATAATAGTGCATAGAATTTAAGCATAGTATCTACTGTAACATGTGAATTACTGGACAAGTTAAATTTTTATATAGCTTTAATGCTTTAATTTAATTGAACACTGTTTTTACTGGTAAAGGAAGTGTTATATTGTATTTGTGGTATGGATAGAATAGTAACTGCTTTCATTTGAGAGAAACTCATATGAAGAGGGTTCCCTGTGGCCCCCTCCAAATATTCACAACACATAAAAAATTGTTTCTTTCTTTCTTCCTTCCTTCCTTCCTTCCTTTCTTTCTTTCTTTCTTTCTTCTTTCTTTCTTTCTTTCTTTCTTTCTTTCTTTCTTTCTTTCTTTCTTTCTTTCTTTCTTTCTTTCTTTCTTTCTTTCTTTCTTTCTTTCTTTTTTTGCCACTGTTGCTCTGGTGGTGATTTGAATGCAATGCCCCCCCAAATCCTCATATGTTTTGAATACTTGATTCCCAGCTGGTGGCAACTTGGGAAAGTTGTGAAGACTCTACAAGGTGGAGCCTTGCTGAAGGAGGGATGCCACTGGGGACAGAACGTGAGGCATATTAGTCCAGTCCACTGGGTGTTCAGAGCTAGCCTGCTATTACTGCTACCTTTCCTGCCAGGATGAAACTTCACCTCAAGACTATAAACTGAGATTAACCATTTCCTCCCATCAGCTGGTTTTGTTTGGGTGCTTTATCTCAGCAATATAAAGGTAACTACAACAAATGCCATGTTGAAAAGCTGATGAGTTTCACTCAAAAAGGAGGAAATAAAGGCCTGGTGGAGCTTAGCTTAGCAGATAAAATGTCATGGAGCAAAGCTGCCAATGGAGAAATGCAATTCACCCAGTGGGAAGGATGTCAGGCCATTCATTCCTGAGCATCTTCACCTGGAACCTAGTCTGTGTTTGCACACTTTTACAACGTGTCTCTCAGTTCAAGTCATAGTGAGAGACTTCCCACCAACTGAACGGCTATGGGGGCACCTGGGTCCTGGTGCTGTTTCCTCCAGTGATTGTGATTAATTTCCCTTTCCCATTTTATTTGAGGCTTCCAAGGTCATCAATAGAGTGACATGTCTCCGTACAAATGTCCAGGTGTTTCCTAATACAGCTGAGCTTCCAAACAGGAATCTCATTTTAAAAAAACTAAGATATATGCAAGATATTTTGAGAGAAAGGGGCTATCACAAGATTAAACCACAAGGCAGATTATTTTTTCTTATTAAAATATTTTTGCAAAAGGCAGCTAATTGTTGATTTCAACTGTAAAAGCACATTAAATTCATACCATGATATGTCATTCTTAGTTACATAAAAAGTCTAATTAGAACGTGGATCCAATTAGCAAATCCAAATGTGTTGAAAAGTCTCATTATTAGAGATGTTGTAGTCTTCTTGCCAAATTTAAAACCTTAGGAAATTTCTTTTGAGCTTTTGTTCTTTTCTGAGGTCAAGCAAAGTCTATCCTCAATTGCATTCCATGATTTCCCCTTTTTCTAATTACTTTAATAGGACTATATTATCCAAGACAAAATGATGATAGAAAAAATAACAAAGAAAAAAGCAACTGGCTAGCTCTCGCACAGTCCATAACCTCCTATCCCATGGACTGGTTCAGCAAGCCCACTGACGAGGACCCCTAGTAGATTGGGGACAGGGAGGAGGAAAATGGGGGTACCGTTATAAGACTTGTTCATGCAATATATCTAATTATTGACTAATTATATGAAAAAATGACAATAATAGCACCCAGCGAGGCCCTATATTTCTGTGACAACTATAGATTTTACAGGAATATCACTTAACTTCACATTTTACAATCTCTTGGAAGGAGACTCTTATTCATGATAATATAGTCGAGTTGACAAAGAAAACATGGGAAAATATTTCTACCTTTCCAGTTGTTTTTCTTTTTTTATTTGGTGAAACTGCTGTCTGCTTGCCTAAGGAGCAGACAATAATCAACACCAACTTGACTCTGACTTTCTGGCATATTGAGCAGTTAAAAATTTTACAACAAAGCTAGTGAAACATCATCTACCAAAC
>PVHP010015960.1:7107-36937 GCA_004024765.1 Zapus hudsonius | reverse complement strand
TGCCAGTAAGAAAGCTCTTTAGGATATAAAGCATATTTTAGCTCCACCTAGTGTTGTAGTAGGGACTTGCAATGTGGTCTATTACTGGGAACTTTTATGAGGGGCATGATTTCCCTTTTGATAATTATACTTTGTTGTTATTGTTTATTTTTCTTTTTGGTTTTCAAGGTAGGTTCTTGCTCCAGCCCAGGCTCACCTTAAATTCACTATGTAGTTTCAAGGTGGCCTTGAACTCAGGGTAATCCTCCTACCTCTGCCCCCAAGTGCTGAGATTAAAGGCATGTGCCATCACACCTGGCTTGGTAATGATACTTTTGAAAACATACACTGTTCTGTTGCTTCATTATCTGTTTGATAAGATGCTGATCTTAAAACAGCTGCCATACCTCTTCTCTCCTATTTAGAAGTCTGTACACCCACTCATTACATAACAACCCCATGCTGGCCACAAACTCATGCTCTTCCTGCTTCAGTGTCCTGAGTACTGGTGTTACCAGTGTGTGCTACTGCTCCCAGCTTACTTTGAACTTGTTTGTATATTAAGAATCTAATACAAGCATGCATGCATTAAAGTTGTGAAAAGTAACTTTGAAGAAGACTTGAATAGTTTTACATGGTACTATAAGTTTGTTATTCTACAATGTTTATTATAGAGTCTAGAAGCCTTTGGTTAACTCATTTTTGTACTGTCTGTAAGAGGCCTTTGGGGATAGCACACCTATGTTCATTATACACAGAACCTATAACCCCAGTCCTTTAGGGGAGCAGAGACCTCAGAACCGGCAGAGCCCACAAGTTCTAGAATCAGTCAGAGGGGCTCCAGCTCAAGAGCAGTACCAGGTAGAGAGCAATGGAGTGGACACCTGCTGTTCCATTCCAGCCACCCTGCTGCGCCACAGGCGAGCATGTGGGATGCCACAGGACACATAACAGTGCATGTGTGCACCTCTCCAGACACACACACAAGCAAAAAGACCGTCTGATGGCTCTCGGGAGGATACTTCCTCACCTACATGTTACCTTTGTCTTTGCTGTGACCGTGGATGCTCTGTTCTTCAACACTTCATATAGTTGTTATCTGCAGCCTAGATAGACATAATGAAGTATCCCACTTGTTTGTATCCATTCAGTTTCTTGTCATTAGTGTACAGTTTTTAAAAATAGTACCTGCCTTGCAGATAATGAGGAATGTGTATTGTTTAAAAGTATTCAAATGTATTGTATCGAGTCACTGGATTTTCCTTTCTGTGTTGATCTTTAAAGGGAGAGATATTAACTAGTTTCTATACTAAATTCATTAGGCATTGAGCGCTAATGAGTAGGAATTAAATATGTTTAGTATATAAGAAAAGTTCAAAATTTTACCATAGTTGTGCTGAAAATGAAATTTATTTTTATTATTATAATTCTTTGAATATTGGGATATTTACCTAACTGTTCTACTGTATTAAGAGTAGCTACTACTTTGTCGGTTGAAATTTAATTCTATGTTTCATTTTTATCCCAACAGAACTGTTCAGGAGACAACCTTTGATTTGGGAGGAGATATTCACAGTGGGACAGGGCTGCCAACAAGCAGGGTAGGTGTTAGGAATTGATGGGACACCATTGCCAGAGGCTCCTTTGTAAAGACAGACTTGAAGTGGCCTTTCACTGTGAGATATCTTGCTCTATTATGTTGTCTCGTAGGGACACATAGAAGAAAGGTAGCTGACTTCCTTTTCCCTGAGGGCAGATTACATGCTTTTTCTTCCCAGTGCAGCATGGGTGTTGGCTTAGCTGCTCTTGTGTGTAACCATCCCTCTGTTGTCGGATTGTGCATCCTGCTTCCACTTGTCCCTTGATAGAAGTACTGTACCCCACCTGTTAGTCACCTTCCCTGACATTGCCCTTCACCTTACTTCTTGCTGATCAGTTCTTAGGTATAGCCGCAGACAGTTTTCACGATGCTGAGGTGAACATCCAACCAGACAGTGTTCATGGGAGGAAGGGTTTTATTTCAGACTTACAGATCCAGGGGAAGTTCCATCAATGGCAGAAGAAGCTGGCTCCCTTTCACAGATCCAAGCAGAGAGAAACCAGCAGCAGCAGCAAACACCAAAAAGCAGCAAGCAGGACCCCAGAGTTCAGACTGCTCTCTATACCTTCAGGCTGGGATCGTCCACTCCCAGTGAGAGGTCCTTCCAGCAGTCTGCTGCAAGCTTAGCCTTAATAAAAAAAAAAAAAAAACCCAAGGCAATGAGGAACATACTTTCAACTACTCTAGAAGGGACTGATTTAAAAATCAGCCCCCTTGAGGCTGGAAAGATGGCTCAGTGGATAAGGTGCTTGCCTTCAAAGCCTAACAACCCAGGTTCAGTTCCCCAGTACCCATGTGAACCAGATGTACAAAGTGCATATGTCTAGAGTCCATTTGCAGTGGTTATAGGTCCTGGTGCACCCACTTTCTCTTCCATCTCTCTCTGCAGATAAATAAAAATATTAAATAATAAAATAATGTAAAATAACAGCTCCTTCATTTGGTCATGGTTTTGCCAGCTGGTTTGAGCTCACCCGGGGGTTTGGTTTTTGAGATAGTTTTAGTATAGTCAGGCTGACCTTGAACTCATTATCTTTCTGCCTCAGTCTCCCAAGTCCTGGGATTACAGATGTTCATCATCATGCCCTGCTTGAAAAAGAGCATTTTTAATAAAGTGCATTATAAAATCTTATGTATGGAAAAATACAAAAACTAAAAAATGTGTACGTGACGTTGAGTGTTAATTCTGGGTGGTTCTTTTTCTATAGTGGATGTGTAGTCATAAATCTTATGCAATACTTGCTAGAGAATTTTGTTCAATATAAAATGTTTTAGACTTCTTAAAATAGGCAACTCATCCTTTGTGCCTGCCTTGCAAATGGGGATTGTGGACTGCGTCAAAGGACCAAGATGTGCTCTGTTATGGAGTCACATGTTTGATTTCTCTTTATGTTAATCTTTAAGAGGAGAGATAAACCAGCTTCTTGCACTCACTTCATTAGGGATTGAGCTATAATGAAGAGGACTTAATTTTTGTTTTGTTTGTTTTTTCTTTTTCCAAGTTAGGGTCTCACCGTAGTCCAGGCTGACCTAGAATTCTCTATGTAGTCTCAGGCTGGCCTTGAACTCACATCAGTCCTCTCACCTCTGCCTCTGGAGTGCTGGGGTTAAAGGCATGCCCCACGACGCCTGGGTTAAATCTGTGGTGTTTTAAATTAATTTTTAGTTTAAAATACAAGTAATAGTTTTCTTTATGGCATTGTCACTTGTATGTGCCTCTGCACTGCTGTGCCCCTCCCCCACTGCCCTCCAGTGGATCCCCTTGTCCGGTAGCTCTCCTTTCTGCTTTCTGATCATGTGTGGTGTGGTCTGCCCTCTCATGATTCCCTAGAGTTTGCCAACCTGCACACACGCACGCACACACACACACACACACAGATTTGAATATGGTGTTCACACAGAATTTGTCTTCCAGAATCTGACTTATTTTGTTTAACATGATAAAATCTGTTCTTAAGACTATAAATCGACCCCATCTCTTCATGTCGCACGCATCCTCCTCTCAGTCTGATTCTGACCTCTGAAGAACCATCTTCTTTTTTCTTCTTAAAAAAATGACAATTGTGTGTATCTGTCAGTTGCGTAGGCCGAGGCTGGCGCTGGGAGAGTCAAGGGTCGGTGTACCTCCCACTGTTGCCTGGACCGCCACAGCCCTGCGGGCTCTAGTGACCTGAGCCTCTCTGAGCTTATCTGATCTGCAGGCAGCCCCGGGTCAGATGTCTGCCGGTGGTGCTGAGCGTGAAGCCCGGTCGATCTCCTAGGTGTTCTAACTCACTGTGCTTCTCTGCGCAGAGCACTACTAGACTGGACAGTGACAGGGTGCCATCTGCCTCCAGCACCACTGAGCGGGGGATGGTGAAGCCCATGGTCCGGCTGGATCCAGAGCAGGACTACCGCCGACGAGAAAGCAGGTAGGCTGCCTCGGGCTGGGAGGAGCCGAGTGGCTGTTGTGATGAAGATGGCTTTTAGAAAGTTGACAGTGCTTTGACAAGCATTTCCTTTCCTTGCCGTTTCCTTGACATTCCACAGTGAATTAACAGTTGCTCTTCCAGTGGACTGCCCTGTGTATGGAGAAAGAGATTTTATAGTGTAAGGTTTTCATCCATTCCTAAAAGAAATGAAAAATTAAAACCATAACTGACTTTGGAAAACGATATATTCATGACCTTGGCTCTGTGAAGGGTGAGCTCCTGCTACTCCTAGCATTTTCGCCTAGTTTCTTGTGGCCAAGAACTTTTACCTTCTATTTCCTTTAAGATTTTTAGTATGTGAACCTTAGTATATCAGAATTCATTGTCTTGCGACCTCTGAAAGTTTAAATGCTGAGAAGTAATGTCAGCACCCTAGCTGTGAGAGTTGACTAATGGGCTGACTGAGACACCACAGCCTGTTGGAGCCCACACTCCTGTGGGATGTGCTCTCCTCAGGGCTTGGCCAGCATACATAAAAAGTCAGTTGTTACTTTCCCATTTTCCAGTAGAGGGCACTGTGTATCACAGATTTGATAACCTAGTCCAGTTATGAAGTCTGCAGTCATCAGAGAGTGCCAGGTTCATGTTTTCACTGTGGTATTTTTCTGTCAGCCCATGGCCACCCTACGTGGTGGCTGGACTGACAGACACTGCTGACAGCACCGTGCTTCTAAGCCACCCGCAGTAGTTCTGCCTCAGAACCCTGTGCTCCAAGATTCATCTGAAGTCCATGTGTCACTTCAGTGTTCATTTCAGTTGTAAGTCAGTGTTTTTCACAGGATTCCATTTTCACTTGTTGCAGAAAGGGAGAACGCATGTTCCTGGCTTATCCACCAGCGATAGCCAGTAGCAAACTACCTTGTTCAGTGCTGATGGCCCCAGTCATACTGAACAGACTTTACACATTTTAGTAAGTCATGCTTAGAGCTAGCTTTCAGATGTTTTTATCATAGTCACAGCAGGATATCCTGTTAGTCTGTGGGATACACTCATGTGTGTTTCAGAACCATAGCTGGAAGAGGAATTTGGTGAAGTGGTGCTTCTCCTTCCCTTGCTGCTAGTGGTGAGCCATTATCTGAAGAAGTCTCATACAGAAGTAGAGCTGACCTTGCCCTAACCTTTGAGTTAATTTGGTCCCAAATGCTTGTACATATAAAAACACCAGCACACTGCTAGCTCTCAGAAATGTTTCAGATTATACTTTTGAGAGTTCCTTTTATTTTGTGTAGTGTCAGACTAGAACTTCTCTGAGCTTAGGAAAGCATTAGTAGCTGGACATGGTGCTCCATGCCTTTAAGTCCCAGTACTCAAGAGGCAGAGGTAGGATCACCGTGAGTTGGAGGCCATCCTGAGACTATATAATGAATTCCAGATCAGCATGGGCGTAACCCTCAAAAATAAAAAAAAAAAACACTGGTGAGTATAATGCCTTTTTTAATAGCATGCTTCACTGTGAACTTGGGAAATGAAATACTGCATGGCTGAAGGAAACTGTAGGTCAAGTTGTCTAAACCTGCGAAGACACATGATGTCCCGCTCCTAAGATTACCTTCTTCCATGTAAATGGCTCAGCTTCTCTGGTACTTCTCAAGAGTGTCTTTTCACTGTTACCTGAGCTGGGGCCCTAGCAGGTGCAGGGCAGCGGGATCCCTGTCCTCCACACATAGAGCTGGTGAATAATCCAGAACCCTGTGCTGGTCAGCACTCCTGGTGGAGGGCTCTACTGAAGGAGGAGGAGTCACCATTGTGTGCAGAGTAGTCCATGTAGCTATCATGTGAGCCGGGCTGGGTGCTCCATGCTTTGCTTGAAAACTGTAGGAGACAAAAAGCAGTTGAGAAATATACACAGGATGTCGGTGATACTGTTAGTGTTGACCTTACTGTAGACAGTGTAACTTTATTCTTTTAGAACTCAGGATGCTGGTGGGCCTGAACTGCTGCTGCCTGCAAGCATTGAATTCAGGGAAAGTTGTGAGTAATTTCAGGTTCTATTACTAGAGCTCTTGTTCCATTTTTCTCCATATGATTTTCTTGGAGTTTGTTCATTTTTCTTTTCTAAAATCTTTTTTCAGCTGAAGATTCATTTTTGTCTGCCATTATAAATTATACTAATAGCTCTACAGTCCACTTCAAGTTATCGCCTACATATGTGTTGTACATGGCATGTCGGTATGTATTGTCCAGCCAGCACAGACCTGACCTCAGCCCCACAGAGCGCACGCACAAGGCCATTGCTGTCGTCAACAGGATGGTGAGCATGATGGAAGGGGTCATTCAGGTGAGTGCAGCCTGACGTGCCTGCAGGGGTTTAATCCCTCAGAGTTAGGTCATCGCGTCCTTTCTAGAGAAAAATGTAGCTCTAAAAAGTTGAAAGAAAATACAAATGTTGTTTTCTGTTTCTTGTAATTTTTAGAATAAATCAAGATAAACTGTATGATAGCACATGATCACAGGAAAGACTTCAAGACCACAGTGGTAGTTGTGAGAAAGTGCTGGGCTGGGGTGGCTCTTCCTAGACTTTCAGTCATTTTCTGAAGTAAAGCTGCTGCACTTACACATCACAGTGTTGTATAGCTTCCACTTCCAGAACATTTCCACGGTGCCAGAGTACAGCCCCCGTCCTCCCCAGTCCCTGGGATCCACTTTCTTAGAACTGTTCAGTGGGGGAGGTGGTTGCTCCCTTCTGATGGGGCAGCTGTGTGACTCCAGGCGCAGTTTTCTTAATGGGAATGATGGGCTTCATGGCGCACTTCTCATTTAAGACAGAATTCTTTCATGAGTCTATTGTAGAATAGTTTTTAACTACTCTATCGATCTACAGTTGATACAATTGGCATAGCTGTTTTTCATAGTTACAGATAATTTGAAGATTTAGTCATTAAATTCCATACAAGTGAATTTCCAGATTTTGAAGGGTTTTCCTAATGTGCTCCTCAGTGCTCTCACTCAGCTGAGAACTAGCACTGCAGTGTTAAGTGTTGCACTCAGATGGCTGGGTGCTTTTCCTCAGAAGTGTTTTTTTATAAATATATATTTATTGTCCATATGGAAAACTTTTATCTTTTAAAAACACTTCTGTCATTGTCTGTGGAGGATCCATAGGGAACCCAGCAGACAATGACAGAAGTGTTTTTAAAAGATAAAAGTTTTCCACTTGAGTGATTAGCTTGGCAGGATTCCTCAAGCCAGGAAACAGACGAAAGGGAGGATCGTGTTATCTGGCATCATTTATAAACACGAATGTTCGTTTCAGTTGTCATTCAGAGCCATTGTCTGTCTCCTGTCGTATGTGGACTTGTAGAGCCCACCTCAGCTCCCAGGCTCCTTCCAGACTTTAGAGAGCTTGTCCTTGTTGGTGTCTGCAGGGCGCCCCTGTCCAGAGAGTGGCTTCAGTGTGCCACTGGAGGGCTCTCCTGTGCTGGTAGAGTTACTGCAGCAGTAGTAATTAAGTTCTACTCTCAAAAAATAATTGGTTCCCTTCGGTATAGGTATAATATGAATTCTTTATGCAATTTAAAAATTCTCAGCTTTTACTTTGATAGTTTCACCTGGGCTTTCTTTCCTTTTTTGTTGTAATTCATTAAGGGGATGGACTAGTAAGCTCACTGTGTTTAAAACAGCATTTACAAGTCCTCCCTTTGCAGATTTTAAGAGACCAGTGTGTTCAGTATGTATTTTATTCTGACATTCATCTTTATAGATTTATATATATATATATGTATATTAAACTGTAAAACTCAAAACTTGTACTAGTGTTAAGAACGTGAAACTAATCCTTTATGTCATACTCCCAAAGCTGCTTTAGAACCATAATGAAAATGTAATTGGAGATAACATAACTAAATGTTGTTCCTCATGTCGTACCTTCATGTTAGTGTTTTGATTTTTAAACTTTCATGATTGTTTACAAGTTTCTTTCTCTCGTTCTGCTTGATTTCCCCTCGTCTGTTTTTCTCCAGGAAGTAGACCAGGTTGATCAGGTAGGACATACTGCTGGGAGCTGATCCTAGCTGCGTTGGCTTAGCTGAGTTTCTCATGCTGCTTTCATGTCAAATATGACACTACAAAAACTTGACTGAACAGTTCATAACACTCATTCAGCAGCTGAAACATGCAGTACTAAAATCCCTTTGACTGCAGCTTTCTCAGCATTTCATAATTTCTGCTTTATGCACTTCAGTGTGGATATGAAATGACAGAAGTTCTGTTTCTTCTCGGTTATTTCTCCTTGGTTCCTATTCTTTGGATCTCATCTGAGGTTGCCTGGCCTGCAAACGTGGTCGGAGAGGATATGATAGATCAGTACTTGATACTGAGTTGCATGGTGTCCAAGCCAGTGACAAGTATCAGGGTGGCTGTGGGTAACCATGGATACGTGTGTATGCTGCACAGATTACCAGATAATGCATGATCTATGATTGGGTGTGGCAATATCTGATACCTCCCATTTGTCTACTCATTCTGTAAATTATAATTAGATCCATATCTCTGTGTTCATGGATCCAAGAAGCACTTGCAGTGGTTATTTGCTTCCCATTGCTCTGTATATACTCAAATTCCTTTGCAAGTATCTGGTATCTGTGGTGACACCTGGGTGAAGATGGGAAAGTACTGGTCTATCTTCAGCAGCTTTTCAGGAGCATTCCTGTTTATTTTTGCTACTTTTATTTGTTCCACATCATTTACAGGAATGTGCTCTATCCACAGAAACAAAAGAACATCGCAGGGGCCCTTGCCTTCTGGATGGCAAATGCATCTGAGCTTCTCAACTTCATCAAGCAAGACCGAGACCTCAGTCGGATTACATTGGACGCCCAGGATGTTTTAGCACACTTGGTTCAGATGGCATTTAAGTAAGAAGCATATTCAGTTTTCAAAGCTAATGTCATAGGCTTAGTATAAATCCATGCTAATTGAAGATGACTTATGAAGCATAAGCTAAATGACGTAAGAATGCAATTTTGGGGCTAGGGAAATGGCTTAACGGTTAAAGCCACTTGCAAAACCTGATGACCAGGTTCAGTTCCCTAGTACCCATGTAAATCCAGATGCACAAAGTGACACATGTGTCTGAAGTTGTGTGCAGTGGCATGAGGCCCTGGTGTGCCCATTCTCTGTCTCTCTGTCCCTCCCTCTGCAAATAAATAATTTTTTTAAACATGCAATTATTTTTAGTAGGAGCTGTTTATAAAGAATACAGATTGTCTCACATGTGGAGAGCACCTTGATGAGTGGATTAAAATTGTTTCCATGCTTTCAGGTACTTGGTTCATTGTCTTCAGTCAGAGCTTAACAACTACATGCCAGCATTTCTGGACGATCCAGAAGAGAGCAGTCTACAGAGGCCAAAAATAGGTAGGGTATTCTCTGTGCCCACTTCCTCTTTACATTTAACTTTTAATGTTGAACATATATAAGAGGTGTGTCTTTCAAATAAATGAAATGTCTTGTTGGATTTGGCAGTCTTTAAAAGTTAAATTTACTTTTAAATACTTAAAAATTTACTTTTACCATGTGCTGTGCTTATGAATAATTCTCATTTGGAGTCTGTCATGTTCATCATGCTTTTAAAAAGTCTTTGGGGTGAATTCATATGTGAAGTAGAGTTAGCTAGTAACTGTGTGTGGTTTAAAACCATACCACTGTTTCCTACCTAGAGAGTGTTTGGTATTTTGTGATTCAGCAGAAGTTATTACCTGCCCTAACTTCCATCGTCTACACTCGGTGTAACTGTTTGCACCTGGTCCCTGACTCTCATGTCCTGTCCTGGCAGAGGACGTACTGCGCACCCTCACTGGAGCCATGTCCTTGCTGCGGCGCTGCAGAGTCAACGCTGCCCTGACCATCCAGCTCTTCTCTCAGCTTTTCCACTTCATCAACATGTGGCTGTTCAACAGGCTGGTGACTGACCCAGACTCGGGGCTGTGCTCCCACTACTGGGGAGCCATTATCCGCCAGCAGCTGGGGCACATTGAAGCCTGGGCCGAGAAGCAGGGGCTAGAGCTGGCAGCTGATTGTCATCTGAGCAGGATCGTGCAGGTGTGTACTGGGGGTTCCAAGCTCTGCTTTTGATGTGCTGTGTGGAGACTGTCACGCACTCTGATGGGCAAGGACTTGGACATGACAGAAACTCAGCACCATCCTCTTGGGTTTTGTTTTGACCATCTGCATGTAGTGAAGCAGAGATGTGGTGGCACCTAGGCTGCCCAAAAAAAGCAATGGAAGCTTCTTGTCTCCCAGTTCTAGAGGCCAGATGCTGAAGTCAAGGTGTTGAGCAGTGCTGGTTCCTTCTGAGGGCCACAAGAGGGAATCTCCCCAGCTTCCAGTGGTTTGCAGGCCATATTTGGCATTCGTTGGCCTGTGGGTCCATCCCAGGCTATGCCACCATCTTCACATAGCATTTCCTTGAGCATATGTCTGTCCAAGTTCTACTTTGTATAAGGGTACCAGTCATACTGGACCTACTGACCTTTGAATTGAATGGCTTCTGTAAAGACTACGTCAAAACAAGGTCACTTTGTGCATCACTGTTTTAAGGGACACTGTTCACATTGTAGCAGGTGAGTAACCAGTAGGATAGGCCTATCAGTAAAGAAAGGGTCCTTAGGTTGAGATAAGGAAGGCATATCTTAGCCACATGCTAAGATAAATATCAATTTTAAAATGGACAGTAATTAACAGTATCTTAGCTCAGACAGAAACTTTTAAATATCAGTGACTAGGAACTGATGTTTATAATTAAAATGGGTTATCTATAGCCTCAAAACCTACAACAATTATTAAAATTATTTTGTTTTGTTTTTGAGGTAGGGTCTCACTCTAGCCCTGGCTTGCCTGGAACTCATTCTGTAGCCTCAGGCTGGCCTCAAGCTCACAATAGTCCTCGTACCTCAGCCTCCTGAGGACTGGGACTGTGCCACCACACCCAGCTAAAATTCTTTCAATGTGTAATTTTGTTCTTAATAAATTTTTGTTGTTGTTCTTGATTTCTTCATCTTTAGTAAAAAGATTTCATATGTGGAAAGGCTGGTCAGTTCTTGTACTTCTATGAAAAAGTCAGTAGAGTGACGCTATCATATAGTTTTGTTATGCAAATGTTCAGACTTCAAAGAAACGTTTTAAAATGTATTATAAACATTAATAATTGAATCAAATCATATATATTTTAGTAAACTCAAAAGCTTGTTTCTAAAAGCCTTCATAAGACAATATATGTAGTTAAATGTCAATAGAAGCATATTTATACACATCCTGCATATCAAAATTCAATTAACAAGGAATTATAAACTTTGCAACAAATCTTAGATAGAAGATGTGTCTGCTGTTGTTTTGGAGCTGGTACTCTGCCTCTCCCTCGAACCTGCAACCTCAAGCTTGCCAACCTAACACACTACCACTGGGCTATAGCTCCTGGAGCTGGTATTCTGAACCCATGTTACAGTCTTATGCTTTGCTACTGAACTATACCCTCAGGCCTAAAGAAAAATAATTTAAAAATGCATTTAAACAATCATTTCATCCATATCTTTTGTTCCTTTAAATAGGCAACTACTTTGCTTACCATGGATAAATATGTGCCTGATGATATCCCAAATATTAACAGCACCTGCTTTAAGTTAAACTCCCTGCAGCTGCAGGCCTTGTTACAGAACTATCACTGTGCACCAGATGAGCCTTTTATCCCTACGGTAAGTGAGGGTCACCATGTATGGACGTTTCAGCACAGGGAAACTGGGATTCAAAAAGGTCAAACTTAATATCTGTGTTACTAACTTAGCGTGCTTAAACTTATCTTACCAGGCGTGGTGGCACACGCCTTTAATCCCAGCACTCGGGAGGCAGAGTTAGGAGGACCACCATGAGTTCAAGGCCACCCTGAGACTACATAGTGAATTCCAGGTCAGCCTGGGCTAGAGTGAAACCCTGCCTCAAAAAACCTTACCTTACAAAATTATTGATTATTGATGCCTGAGTCGTTCAGTCCAGGGAGCAGAAACACAAGCACTTGCAGTTGGAAGGGCCAAAGCAGCTGCCGAGTCCATAGGATCCTTTTTCTGTTGCCACATGTGCTCTTCTGCCACTGCACAGCTACCTCCTGGATCTCTGGCCAGGGGTACCCACTTGGGAAAATGCAGAAGAAAGCCTACAGTTTGAACATACCAGCTATGTGCTGTGGAGGGTGAGAAACCTATCCACTGAACCCTGCACCATTGGGTATCTTATTTATAGAGAAGACAGGCTGCCAATCCTGATGATTCAGTGCAGTGACAAGCACTTGAGAAGAGCAGTTTGAAGGAGGAGAAACTCTGACTTACGGTCTGAGAGGCTTCAGTACATGGCAAGCTGCCAGCAGAAAATTGCTGGGGGCTGAGACTCATTATAGGCAAGTGTGGCTGCCTATAAAGTTCCCATTGCTGTATTCAGCCACATCCTGCTGGGATGAACCTCCAAACCAGGCACAGTTTATGGGAGGAAGAGATTTATTAAAGTTACAGATCAAGGGGAAGTTCCATAATGGTGAAAGAGGCTGGCCTCTTTTCACATGTCCAAAGAAAGAGAAGCCATCATCAGCACCACACACACACACACACACACACACACACACACACACACACACACACACACACCATCAAAACAGGTGGGGGCACGAAGAGAGAGATTTTCTTTCCCTTGGCTTCCTTACATCCTGCCCCTCTACTGAGACAGCCACCCACTCTGGGGGAGGGACTTCCTCCTTTAGTTAATCCAACCTGTGAGCAACCTCAAAACCCCACCCAGGATTACTGTGGATTACTAAAGAGGTCAATTTGACAGCAGAATTTAACATCACACCCATGTTCCTGTTAAGTAAGCCCTCACCTGTGCTCTTGGAGGTAAGCTCATTTAAATTCATTGTGTACCAAGCTAGACTTGGTTGGAATGGTTTCCTTGTCCCATCATTGTCCTCTGTTTGGGGAGACTAGACATAGACTTCTCAGAAAACAGACAAGAAGTGGCAGGTTTGCCTTCAAGTTAGGCCCCCAATCTACTTCCAGCCAGGCCCTGCTGTCCACTTCCATTGCTTCCCAATAGCCTTTTCAGGCTTTCAGTTCCTTGATGAAAGCAGAGCCTCATGACCCAGTCACTTACCCACAGCCTCCCATCTGAACACTGCCTGCATTAGGGACCATGCCTGATACCTCATCCAAATCAGAGCACCTACTACCAGAACCAGTTATGTCCTATAGATTATGGAAGTTGATGGATGCATGAAGTTGGTTATGGAGTTTATGCCAATAAAAGACGGACACAAAATAGCCAAACACTGGAAGTCACTCAGTTGACAGTTCAGTGTATCAGCAAGTCATGTGATAATCCTATACAAAAGTACTGTGCTGCAATGAAGACTGACTTGTAGTTACCTTCCACAGCTTGAGTGTAATGGAATATATATTGATAGAATTACCACAAAAGAAGCCACATGCAAAGTTTGTGTAATTGCTTCCAGCTATTTAAATTTTAAGACCAGACAGAACTCTCTGTGATTTTAGAAGCCTGAATAGCTATTTCCTGTAGGAAGAAGATGGCCAAGACTAGGCTGGTTCTCATGTGAACTTTGTCCCACGTATAATGTGTATCAAGTTAAATTGTTTAGATATAAATCATCCACAAGTAGTGTGTGTGTCTGCTATTAATCTCCAAGTGTGTACATAGCCTCGTTTTATCTTTTGTATTAGCGATCTTTCCTATAGCGTCTACATTCTACAGAAACCATTACTAACAACTGAATAACACAGATGCTAAAGAATTAGGCAAAGCAAACCAACTACTATGGAAAAGGACATTGGTATGCAACAGTTGGGTTTCTTTTCTTTTTTTTGTAAAGTTACAGTCAGGAATTAGCATTTTGTGTGCACCTGGCATTGCTGGTCTGTTGCTTTAGACCAGTTTTGCATCTGGTGAGAGAGATACAGACAGAGAGAGAGAGTGCTCTGGAGGTCTGGTGATCAGACACAGCTCTGAGCATTGCTGGTCATGTGTTGATCAGGGAGCGTCAGTTTGTGACCCAGCATTGATTTTCCACAGGATCTTATAGAAAACGTGGTGGCTGTTGCTGAGAACACAGCTGATGAGCTTGCCCGCAGTGACGGCAGAGACGTGCAGCTGGAGGAGGACCCTGACCTGCAGTTGCCTTTCCTTTTGCCAGAAGACGGCTATTCCTGTGATGTCGTCAGAAACATCCCAAATGGTTTACAAGAATTCTTAGACCCTCTGTGTCAGAGAGGTAAGTGCCATTTGTTGTGCCTGAGTTGGAGCTGCAGTCCAGTCCAAAGTGAGCCTTCTGTTTTCTATCTGAATGCCAGGCCACTTTCATGGGAGTGCCCATGACTCGAGCATTACTCTGTAACTCGGAGGCCTCAGGTGCGTCCAGACAGGAGCCCACATGGGTGCATTGTGTTGTGCCCTTCAGTGAACACCTGCAGGTCCCATATGGTGTCTGCTCCTCTTTCCTGCATTGATACCCACTGAGGACCACGCTGTGACCTTTGCACTGATGCTGGCTCGGCAGAGCACAGGCTGCACACCTGGCTTCTGAGCAGCCTTAGCCCATTGCTGAGAAGCTGTGCTACCATGGGCAGGTCTTGTCTTCTCTCAGTTCCAAGTAGGCCAGGAAGTTGCTGTGAGGATTTGATAGGTTGCTCATGGGGTAAGGGATCTGTAAGTACCCAATGCCCACTATGGTCCCCACATGAGGCTGGCACAGACCAGCCTCTCGGTGACTGCTTGTGTGGCCTTTGGACATTGTCTCACTGGTGTATATTAATTCAGAACATTACTGTCATTCCTGAACTAGGAGTTTTAGAATGTGTGAGAACCCAAAGAGCCCGAAGGAGTAGAGAAATAGACCCAAAATGTAGAGGTTCATTTAGACAACAAAAAACAACAGTGAAGGTGTGCAGCCTTGTATGTTCACAAGCAGATAATTAGTGAGTTGTGGTTTTAACTTCAGTGAATATTTCACTCCCTACAAAAGTTTGCTTTTAATCTTCAAAAGTTTAAACCATTTAATTTTTTTTAACATTTCTATATAGAAAGACTGTCTCTTTGCAGAAATTGTGTTTGCAAAGCAGCCCTGCTGAGGCTTCCCAGCAAGCTGACTGCTTAGAAGTGCAGTAGCCAAGATGAGGGAGGCAGAGATGAGGTCATTTCAGAAACTAACTGTGAAGGAAGAAGGTGTAGGTAGAACCTTCGTCATGGTAACAGGTCAGACCTGTGACTAGATGGGCACAGTAGTGAGCCTGGTGTTCTAGCAGCTGCCCTGCTTGAGTCGACATGACTAGTGTAGCTCTGTCACATGGAAAAAGCCAAGCCCGGAGGGGCAGGGCCCCCCTGATCACAAGGTAAGGGACTCAACATGGGCACTTGACTCCTTAAAGGTGTCGTGTGTGCACATCTCAGAAGTTCAGAAAGCTCAACCAACCTTACATCCCATATTCCAGAGTGGTCTTATAGTCGGCTCATCCAGTTCTTTTTTTCTGCTCATTCTTCCCCACCATTGACTTATAGAACGAGGGTTTATTTAGGCCCTGTGTCCTCCTCCATCACCTCTAGGATTAAAATAAGTGTGCCATCTTCTCCTTCCAGTCCTGCTTTTCGCACTCGGAATGCACACCTACCTGTGTCATGTCACCAGGCCACGCTGGCTGCTGTACTTCCACATTGCATTTCCCACCATGCGTCCACTCCATCCACCATGCGTCCACTCCATCCACCATGGGTCCACTCCCTCTCCCTCAGAAACCTTTGGCAGCTTCCAAGAAAATAGGCACACTTGCCCCAGGAGTGGGTATGTGGTACTAACTTGTGGCTGTACTCTCTTGCTGCACACTGCACTACACTGAGCTTTAGAGGGCCATGCCTAGGGTGCTGGCTCAGTGAAGTTGTGTGAACATGGTGCTGCCCTAAGGGCATGTGCCTGCCTGTCTTGTAGTGAGGCTGAGTTCCTGGAGCCTGAGCTCATTTGGGCTCCTCACTTGCAACCACACCCACATGGACCTGCCACATGCTGAGCACTCAGAAACTTTAAATTAATTTCTTATAAATAGTAAGAGGCGAGACTGATCTGCTGTTATTTTGCAAATGTCCATAATTTATAGCATGCAAGCAACTGCTAGTTTTGTCATGTGGGCCATAGAGGTTTGCCAGCATGGAAACAGTGAAGCCTTAACTTGTGGAGTTCCTTCATGTCCCCAGGCTCTCCTGAAGGAGTAGGCACTGCTGTTTCTTCATGGTCTTGGCATCACTGCATCATTTCATGTGTGTTCAATGTTTATAGTGGATGTTGCCTAGTGCACAGATGCCTTCAAAGACTTACAAGGAGTTGAGTGTTTATGACATCAGTGTTTTCAGTGCTTCACACTCTAGTCATTGCAAGCTGATTAAAAAACTATGTACTATGAATCTTTTGTTTTTTTCATACAATGCAGGTCTGTGAGAGAAGAATATAAAACCAGCCTGAACTTATTCCTGTTGCTGAGATATGTACCTCAAGCTATGACCAAGCAATCTCTCTTAGCAGTATGGTCCAGGGCGTGTAATGAAATCTGACACTTGACAAAATAAGACCATAATTTAAATTGTTGAAATTTACAAAACTTGATAGACCTACAGTTCCCTAAAACATAGGCAGGAAAAAGCAAGTTTTGGTTACATATCAGTGATTGAAATGAAACTTTTTAAAATTAAATTACCTTATATTTTTATTTTAACTAGATAAGTGTTTGATGGGTCTCCTTCCCTCTCCCATAAGTAATCTTCTCATAAGAGTCTGAAAAAGGTGATCCAAATTATATCCGTTGAACAAATTCTAGGCTAGTGGAGAGAGGGATGAGGGCAGTGAGGCTCAAGCCATGCAACATCCACAGTGAGGACTACAGAAGGAGACAATAGCATTCCTTGGAGGAAGGCCTGCGTGGTCAAAAAATTCTTGAGATCTACAAAACATTTGACTAAGTGAAGGGTGGCGTTTTTATTAGAAGGCTTGGTTTCATCAATCTGTCATTTGTCCTTGTTGAGAATATCAGATACTCCTTTCTGTTCTTGTGGACCAACTGAGGATCTTAACATGCTAGGCAAATACTCTACACTAAATCATAAGCCCCCCTTCCTCAGAAATATTCTTGCTGGTGCACCTGTAATCCCAGCCTTTGGGAGGTTAAGGCAAGGAGGATCATGGAGTTTGAGAACAGCTTGGGCTGCTGCGTTCAAGGCCCCTGCCTCAAAAATATCAATAACAGCAAGAAGGTATTCTTTAAGACATAAAGTGATAATAAAATTTGTTTGTAAGAAATGTCCACAAATACGAGCTTGTAAGAAAATTTGGACAAAGAGTTGCAAGAAGGGACTCTCCCAAACCCAGGGTTGTACAAGTCAAATAATGACTTTAGTGTAGTCACTTAACACGGGGTGTGATGTGGGATGACAGCCTGCCTATGTCATTAACTCTCTGGCTCCTTGAGTCTTCCCTTTGTTCAGTAGCTGTCTGGATGTCACTGAGGGCCTTCTAGTGAAGCGACCACAGAGCAAGTCAGAAAAGTTCCCTGGGACACAGAGGAGGGAATGTCCCAGCTTCACTTTGCCTTTCCTTTTGATGCTGAAATCCTACTGGATCAAACAAAACAAATAATATAATTTTAATCATCTGACTGTCCAGCTTTCAGAGGAAGGGAATAAAGGCATAGAATTTGAAAGATAAGTAAAATCACTAAGATGTTATCCCTTTAGCTGGGTGTGGTGGGGCACAGCTGTAAGCCCCAGCACTTAGGAGGTTGAAGTAAGAGAATCATGAACTCCAGGCCAGCTTGGGATACAAAGGAAGACATCTAGTTGCTTTTCTTCCCTTGTTGAAAATCATGTGCTTTGAGTTTTGGTATGTTTTTTTCTGTTTTATAATTTGCTATTTCCTTCTTAGGATTTTGCAGGTTAATTCCTCACACACATTCACCAGGAACTTGGACAATATATTTTGAAGGAGCAGATTACGAGAGCCACCTACTCCGTGAGAACACAGAACTGGCAAGTATCATGAGGATATTAGCTGGCTAGAACATGGAACAGATTCCCAGTGACTTGAAGATTTGATGCAAATTGGTTCTGTGCTTGTATTGAAATTATATTATTGAATTAATCTGTGCTTATATTCGAATCACACTCAAGTACAAATTTGATTCAACCATCTTAAAACCTTGATTTCTATAGATACATATTTCCCACCTCAAACCCCACCCCGAGGCATAGCTGTACAGTTTGGGTAGTAATAAATGGTACTTTTTAAAATAAAAAAATTCTTCTCACACTAATGGAAGCCTTATACATACTATTAAAATTTATTAATATAGTGGCCTTAACAATTTTATTAGTAAAATAGTTCATTGGCAAAATTATTTTATTCTTTTCTAGTCAGTCTGTCTTAACTCTTTATCAAGTCAATAATATTTTGTATGTTTTGCAATGCTGGTAAGAAGCTTCAAACATCCTAAGGAAAATTCTACTTTGCTTCAAATAAACAGTTTTAAATAACAAGAATGTTTTTACTGTACATTGAATTCAAAGTACTTGAGCATGTATCAGAGCTATCTTCCAAAATTAAATTGTTAAAGTGACCAGACCTTTCAAGACTTTTTATTGGCCTTCTTAGCTTTTTTGTTTAGTTTTGGTGTTTTTTTCTTTGGGGGGGGGTGTCAAATTTGAAGTAACTGCAGTAACTTTTGATGACCAGATTTTGTAGGAAAACTAGTTCCTTCATGGAGTCACTGATTGTTTGGCTCTAGTTTATTTTCAGATCCCTCAGGAGATAGATTTCTGATCTTGATTTTAAAAATAAGGTTCTGAGCCTGGGGAGATTGCTCAACAGTTAAAGGTGCTTGCTTACAAAGTCTGCAGGTCCAGGTTCTATTCCCCAGTGCCCATGCAAAGCCAGACACACAAAGTGGTGCATGCATCTGGTTTGTTCGAAGTGTCAAGAGGCCCTGATGTGCCCATTGTCTCCCTTCCCCCCCCCTTCATAAATAAATGAAGAAAGAAAGAAATATTTTAGGGTTGGAGAGATGGCTCGGTGGTTGAGGCAGTTGCCTGTGTATCCTAATGACCCATGTTCTATTCCTCTGTGCCCATGTAAAGCCAGATGCACAAAGTGGCACATGCATCTTAAGTTCATTTGCAGTGTCGGGAGGCCCTGGTGTGCCGATTTCTCTCTCTCTCTCTCTCTCTCTCTCTCTCTCTCTCTCTCTCTCTCTCTCTCGCTCTCGCTCTCGCTCTCGCTCTCGCTCTCTCTCTCTCTCCAAATAAATAAAAATATTTTCTGAAAATTTTTATAAAATAATTTTGACATTACTGATTTTGTTCATTTTTCCCAAAATATCCTCTTTCACAAACTTTGCCTTCTGAAGTAAAAGCCATGTGTACAGTTAATAACTCTTAGAAGAGTACATGCCAGTTTTATGTTAATTTTGTTCCTTAATTTTCTTCAACCTTTGCTATGAGCTTAACTTCAGTGGGTGATTTCTCTTTTTTAAAATTCCTCTTTTTATTTGCAAGCAGAGAAATACACAGAATTGAAGGAGGGTTTTTAGGCTCTAGAGCCGAGCACCTTAACCCCTAAGCCGTCTCTCCAGCCCTCAGTCTCCTATGTAATCTTCTCAAGTCTGGCCTGCCTCCATGGTTGTCCATACTCCTTAGAGTCCATCACCCAGTCCAGGGGCATCTCCTCAACAGAGGCCTGTGAATGCTATTTTGTATATCCTGTAGCCATTTTGTTTTTGCCATTTAAAAGAAAATGACTGATGGGTTTTCCCAAAGAGACAAAGATGTTAGGTCATCTCTGCTATATCCATACTTTTGCTATTTTCCTCAGGCAGTATAATATAACTTTAATTTTTTTTTCTGGAAGGGGGCAAAACATAAGCCTGACAGTTTGTTTCAAAAGATAATACTGTAGGTTTTGGATTTTGTCTTTATAATCATGTTTTCTAACCTGATAATACTACAGTTTAATGTCGCTGTTTAAATTTCTTCAAGTATCACAGAGCATTTGGGATTAGATTTATGTTCTAAATTCTTGCCGTATATGTCACTGTTTAGCTCTGAAGACAAATAAATGCATTGGGGGCACTCGAGTTGATGGAGTCTTTATTTTATTCTTTCCCAACCCCTCTTAGTCCTAAAGTAAGCTTCTGCTCTCGTCTTCCAGGCCCAGCCTCTAAGGAAAGAGCCTGAGATAATCACTGTGACCCTGAAGAAGCAGAATGGGATGGGCCTCAGCATCGTTGCAGCAAAGGTAGAAAGCTGCTTCCTCCTCCTCTCCCCAACAGTGATGCAGCTAGGGCTCTCCTCCACCTGCAGCCTGTGCTCCTGACCTTGGTTAAAGGGGAGCTCCTCTTCTGAGAATGTGTCTAGAGATGGAACAGATGGTCTCATAGGGTTCCTTGTATACAGGAACAATCAAGACTGGGAGGACACAGCAGGGAACACATATGGGACGAGAGAAACTGGCACTGTGTATGTCATCTGGTCATTGCAGGTGTAAGAACTCATCTGTGAACATTCAGGTCTAGTCTCCAGGTGTTCCCTTCCAAACTATGTGTCTGCTGAGGTGCTCTCTCTGTGACCACCCTGCTCAGCTCTCTTGGGGTCTGTGTGGTTTCACCTACTACTAGTCTGTTACAAGATATAAAAACCTCACAGATCTTTTTCTGAAACAGAATGGGAGTGACTGTGGGTACTGAACTCTGTTCATGCTAATCGTGAGTTGGGAATCACAGGTATTTTCAGTGAAACAAAATTTTTTCTGCTTTCTATGATTTTTTTTTAAGTTAGTATATAAAGCAATGACTTTCACTGTGGCCTTTTCATACACAAGTATCACTGTACTTGGTTGTAATTCCTCCCCGCCTCCGTTCTTCCTTCCCATGCTTCCTGTCTCCTTCCTTTCCTAAATAATGTACCCCTCTGCTTTCGAATAGGATTTTTAGCTAGAATTCAATAACATTCTTTATTTAGCTGTTAATATTTTGCTTAAAATACACTTCAGCCTCTGTGCCCCTGTCTAGAGAATGCATGAAGATCCTCCAATGCATAGGATGAAAGACAAGCCTTCCGAATTATGTGCTACTGTTGCATTCTGAGAAATGTTCTTATGTCAATAGTGGTACTTGAGCTACACAAGAATTTTATTACTCTGAATATTAATTGGAAATAGACTGTCATATGAAAGAAACCCTACCATTCCTGTGTGGTGTTTTAAATGTTTGACTAAGCTCCTTACCCCATGGCTTGCAGATAGTGCACTTGGCTGACATTGCACCAAACACATGCACCAGAGTGAGGAAAATCCCAGACCATAGCTCTTCAGCCCTTGGGCCCAGTGAGCACACAGGTCTTCCTAATGTGGGACGCTACGTGTACTTCCCTCTTCTTGAATTTTTGCCTCCCCACTCCCCGTGTTTCTTTCAAAACTAGGCTTTGGCTAGGTGTGGTGGTCATGCCTGGAATCCCAGCACTCAAGAGACTGAGGCAGGAGGATGGAGAGTTCAGGGCTAGCCTAGAATGAATAGTGAGGTTCTGCTTCAAAAATCAAAATAAAGCAAAGCAGAGTTAAAAAAAGCACTACAATGCAAGGATTATGTGTTCTTTGCCAGGATGTCTCTTGCAGCTCGCCCCTTCATGGCTGTCCCTTGGGCAGGGCAGGTCCTTCTGTGCCTTCCTGTCCAGTATTTTGCAAAGATGGAATTTGATCTTTAGGAGTTTTACTCTGGTCTCTATTAGATAGCTAGCACTTTCTCTTTAGTATTGCACTTCTAATATAGTCCTTTGCTTATGGCAGCCCCCCCCCCACACACACACAAAGTTATAAAAACATGAATGAATAATGTTTTCTTTTTTAATTTTAAGGTCTGGATAGTTACTGTTATCTTGCATCTTTAATCTTGGAAATTAATTTTTATTAATAAGCCTAATTGTGAACTGTATTAGAATAATATTGACTTAGCTATGAGGAAAGGTTGTGATCCATAGTCTTGCTCATACCAAGATCAGTGTGAATCCTCTGAAACTATTGGATCATTTGAGCACTGTGTGTGTGTCAAAGCAGGTAGCAGGGTATTGTGAAGGAAGTGGGATTTCATTTCATCCTTGGAAATAGGAAGCTGAGGAAAAGGCCAAAGGGAAGTGTGTTGTGGAAAAGAATGCCGGCACAGGCAGGGCATTGGTGAATCGCCTGTGTCCATCCACAAGGCAAGCAGCCGTGGGGAGGAGGCTCTGGGTTGGCAAGTGGAGGAGTCTGCATTTTGCTTGTTGGCAGCACAGTGAAATGAAGGGTCTGGAACAGGAGTTCGTGCCACTGGTACCTGACAAAGCTTCACCTGGGCATGATGGGCAGAAAGGCTGGGGCTCAGAACTAGGCTGCAGGAGGACCCTGTGTGGTGGGCATAATGGGCTCTCCCTGAAGCTCACAGCCCAGAACTCCTGCTCACTTCATGTCATGCTTATGGGCATGCACACTTGACCCACAACTCAGCATTTGGAGATGTGTAAGAAGACTGTTAGCCATGGAAACGCTTCTCTCTGTACTTCTCAGGATCACAAATTAATCACAAATTAAATTAATCCCCTCTCAAATTTACTGAGAAGACTTAACTCCTGATCTGGGGTTGGAACTCAGGGGAGAATTAATCACCCAGCATGTATGGAGTTCTGGATTTGCTCTCTGGCAGCAAAGAAAACAAGAAGTGTTGACTTCTGAGCTTACTTTGTGTGCAGAACCCTTTTCTAACTACCTTCCGTGCTGGAGAGAGGGTAATGGGGCAGTGGCCACTATCATAGCTAAGAAGGGGTCTCAGTGCAGAACAACTTGTCCTGTAAACTCAAGTCTGATTTACAGTCTCTGTGTCCTGACACAAAGGAATGAGTTTTTTTACAGCAGGGAGGGAGGCATGGGCTTGGGCTCTACCCAGCATCCTGTGTCCTCTGGTTGTTTGTCTGATGGTGACCTCTGTCCTTCCTTGTCAAGCAGCCAGGTGTCAGGTGGATAGTTAGGGCAGTGATCCAACCTGCAAGTCACAGCACAGCCTTGGTTTGGTTATGTGGAGGTGCAGGTGAGAGGCCACGAGAGAGGGTGCCGCCCTGTGCTGTTTCCCTTGGGAAGTTTCAGCAGTCAGATAGTGAGCAAGTGGGGAACTGTCACCACGAGGAGCCCTGGACAGGGGAAGGTTGGGGTGCACATTTGTGGCTATGAGGGCTGGCCAGGCTGCAGCAAACAGCCAACTGTCCAGTCCTGGGGAGCCATGTTGCTTGAACTGCTGGCTTCTGGCCTCAGTGCCATTTGCACACCACCCTTGTACTCTGTAGTCCTGCGCGTGGTCGCCTCCTCCACTCAGCTGCTCACTCCCTACAGGGTGGCCTTTGAGGAACACTGCCTTCCCTCCACATCTTCGGCAGAAAGATTCTGTCATAAAAACAGCATGGCTGCCATCTTCTGTTCTATGACAGAAGACACCACAGGTGTCCATTGAGCACAGTGACTGGCCTCGTTCCCTGAGCCCAACACAACCAAGGAGTCTGCAGGGGTTAACTTCAGGGTAGAGAGTGGTTTCAACGTCAGTGTCTTTGTGACTTTAACTGATACTAGAATAAACTTAAAGCAGTGGCTAATTATTAAAATAATAAAAAATTAATTTAAATTATTAAAATAATTTAAAATAATTAATAGTTACTCTGAAAAAATGCAATGTCCATTGTGTGTAGAATCAATAGTTAATTCTTCACTTTCAGTTTTAAATCTAGGGGTTCATTTTGTTTCCTGTTCTACCAAAAACATTTGTAGAAAGGATCTGGGAGCACTTCTGTTAATGTCTCCAAGCTGGGAAGCAGAACCACAGAGTTGGGCATCCTGCTGCTTAGTAATAACAGAATTAGAGAGATACAAGTTCAGAGAAGAACTTTTCTACCAACCAGATGTGGTGGTGCATGTACCCTCAGCTCCCAAGCTTTCTCTTCACCCAGCAGCTCACCCTTCATAGCCTTCCAGAGACAGGGGACACAAGGATGGCTGTCCTCCTCAGAACAGGGTGGAGGACAGCAGAGAGCCCAGGGCTGCAGCATCTGCCTCATGCTCAGGGAGGCTGAAGGCTGCCCAGGCCCTCACCTTTCTCTTCTGAAATGAGAATAGCTTCTCCCTCACCGAAGAGAATAGTGTGTATACATTTAAAGCTAGAAGAAAAGGTGTATAAAGGAATTTTTTAAAAAGAATATAGTTACACCTAAAATGATTTCTCATATTACAAAATAAATTTTAATGAGACTAAATGTGGTTGACTCTCATGAAAGTTATGTTTTAACTAGCAAATTTTCTTCTCTTGCCAAGAATATCAGTAACCTTAAGTAGCTGTTCTCCAGTATATACCCCTCATTCACTTGAGGGACAAGGGGGGTGAGGGGCCTAGCATTATAGATTGTTGTTTCTGCCAGAACAGTTGTGAATGTCTGAACTCAGTGTTGAGTCAGGTAAGGGGAAGCTGAGAAGATGGCCTGAGAGCTAAAACCTGAAGGGAGGGGTGGCTGCTGGACTGAAGGTGGCCTTGAGCAAGCCCAAGGTGGTGGGTGTGCAGGCAGAGGGACCAGACTATGAACAGGCTACATCGTGGGTGCTGTGTGGGCTCTGGGCCACTGAATTGTCACATTGTCATATTGTGCAAACACCCATAGGACAGCCCATGACTGAGCATGGCTCTGACTGGGCTTGGGGTGGAGCTTGTGAAAGTAGGTCTCAACAGGGGTGGTCATTTTTGCTGTAGGTGAAATGGGAGCTTTGGAGAGGCTTCAATGAAGGCAAAATATGCTGAGGTTGTGCTGCTCTGTGGAGTGGATCATAGGAAATGAAGGTTACTCTGCATTGTAGGTTTGACTGGATTTAAGAGTCATCTCTGGGTATGCTACGAGGGCATTTCCAGAGCGGTTGAACTATGGAAGGAGGCCCCACCCTAAATGTGGGCAGCACTGTCTCCTGGCCTAGGATCTGAATGAGAAGAGAAAAGGGATTGAGTTGAGCACCAACACCCATGCCTCTACTTCCTGACTCTAAAGGCAGTGACCAGCCACCTTGTCTTCCCCACCACAGTGGGTTGTGCCTTGCAAACCATAAGCCAGAATAAACCCTTCTTAAGTTGCTTTGGTCAAATATTTGTCACAGCAATGAGAAAAGTAACTAATAACAAGGCTCTCTGCACTCACTTCCCAGCCTAGAGGTCCTGGTAGTTGGAATGGCAGAAAGTGACAGGCATAAAAAGGCCTGAGCTGTTGAGGGACAAATCTCTGAGAGCGGATGCTTGTTCTCTGTCCTGCTGAGGGGTTGGCAATTTCTGCACCATGGGCAGTGCTGGTTGGTGACAGTGGTGTTAAGTACGAGCTAGGTCAGTACTGACCTTTAGCAGTTCAGGCCAGCCCTGCCTCCTGCAAGGCCTTTTGTGGGATGTGCTTCATGCCTGAACTTCCCAGATATGCTCATCACTCCACTCTGCCCGCCTGTTTCTGTGCCTTAAGACTAGTAGTGGTCGTGGGTGCTATGGAAAGCACTCGCACCCAGTCCTGGGTCCTGCACCATGGCAGCCTTGGCCCTGTCTGCCTTCGTGTGTCTGCGCTTCTGCCGGTAGCTGCAGCTGTGGGTGCTAAGCCCAGGCCCTTTTCTCTTTTTAATTGGTGTAAGGCTCAGCTGCTATAGCTCGAACCATGTTTTGATGTGAAGTTCTCTGCCTTGCCTTCCACATGGTGGTTAAGCTTTATGAAATCCAGATGATTTGGAATCACTGTGGGTTTGTAGTTTATTTTCTGAAACATTGGTTTTGGAGTGTTCTGTCTTCTTCCTACTCATCTGTGGGACAGCACAGTGCCGATTCTTCCTGTTTAATTTGAATCTTTAAAATACAAACAATTTCCTTTTTGTTTTTCTAGCTCTTTTTAAAGTTTAATAGGGACACAGTGACTGGTTGCACAAGAGAGTTGCATGAGTCTGGCCGTACAGTGAGTGTCACGGCACCCAGCTCAGCACTGAGGCGGGCTGCTGGAGAAGCAGCTGTGCTGTAGCTGCCCCGCTCCTGCCTGCCTGTCCTCACATGGAAATGTGGTTCTCTGTTGTTGGAAGGACCGAATCGGTGGTGAGTTTCTTTAGGGTGCTGTCCTCCATGTTCTGGTGTGACCTGTGATCTTTAAAGAATGCTTTTTCTTCCACTGGGACTTGTGTAGACCTGTTAATAGGTAGCTTGGGCATGAGGAACAGCCCATTAAATGGAGCTGTAATTACAGACCCAGGTGGTAGTTGCTCTCTCCTGTTGCAAATTCTTAAAGTTTATAAAAATGTAAAGTCCTGCTTCTTATTCAAGAAAAAAGCCATACTGGTTTAATACTGCTGGTTACAATACAGTAAAGATTGTTTTAAATAATGATAATTGCTATTGTAGATTGCTGAAGGCATATTATAGTCAAATACCCATGATACATCTTATTTTACAGTAGGCTTCCTCTACAATCTTTTTTAAGAGAACATAAAATGACAATTTAAAAAATAGGATGTTACATGATTTTATCTGAAAGTAGAAGGCTAGTAGTCAAGGCCTTAAAGACGTTGGAATTGTATTTTTAGACTAAACACAGGATTCCTGTACTTTAAAAATAAAGAGTAAGCAGTGTTCATTAATAGATCTTCTCACTGTTGGAAGAGCAAGTTCCTTACATGGACTATGAGTTAGTCCTTTGGAGGAATTGAGACCTTCCCACTGTGTTCTTTAATGGCCTTATTACCAACGTGGGAAAGACCTAGTGAATGAAATCACCTTAGGAGATTCAGCTCCTCTTAAAGCTCTGTTTAGAGTACCCACTCTAACTGGCATATCTTCCATGGAAATGCCAGCATCTCTCTTGAAATAAATGATACAATGCCTTTGTGACTGGTGTTTCTGAATTTGGAGCAGCATTTTATATTTTTGTGTAAAAAGCAAAATTGTAAATTATATAAAAGGACAGTTTTTTCACTGATTTTAGAAGTTTTACCCAAGTACTAATTTCTGGAATTGGCTGATACGAAATTTCATTACAGTATTAATGTAATAATAGGAACCTAAATTGTTGTTGCTCTAAAGAACCATCTTTTCATAATGCAAACACAGAAAACAATGCCCCTGCCTGGCCCTGTTTCTCTCATTCAAAGCTCAGCCTGCTCTCTGCAGTTGACCTTGGTGAGTTGCCTAAGGAATCTCTGGCATTTCTCCTAGCTTTGAGCACATTTCCTCCTGGTGCCTCCCCCCCCCCTTCCCACCCACCCTCACCTACCCCCACAGAGGCAGGATTGGTCAAATGTGCTGTTTCGGGTTCCTGCTGAGGTCTGAATGAACCAGGACTCTCATTTTTGGGGGACCCAGCTTCAGAATGGCCTATGTAGTCCAGCTTCACTATATGACAAAAAAATGGGTGCTGTAGAAGGTTGTCATTGTTCACTTGGGTGTTTGGTTTGGTTTTGTACTTAGTACAAAGGGTAGACAAGAACAGCTGGGTTGGAGTTTAGCTCCAGGAGGTTAGTTGTTTACAACACCAAGATGTTAGGATGATTTATCATTTGCCTTGAGAGTTGCTGAGGGTAGACTTCACATAAGGAATGTATTTTAGAGCTGATTATTGAAAAATGAAGGCCGTCCGTGCAAAGAAACCATCTTTGGAAACTTTTTGGACTTTGACTGGGGACGCTCAGGGAGCCAGCCCAGCCCAGCGTTGCCTTGCCTCCTGCCTGCTCACAGACCATCTACCTGAAAACAACAAGGCTCCACCCATGCTGCTTGGCAGGCACCTCTTCCTCCAGATTCTTTGTAGGTTTTTTTTTTTTTTTTTTGATTGCATTTAATGATGTTTTTATGCTATTACTCATCATACTCCCACACACTTAAGGTTTGCAGCCAGGCTGTCTGGGAGCACAGGCTCCCTTCTAGTCCTGCCTCCCATTGGAGAGGGAGCCAGCCTGCTCACAGCTCTCCAGGCAGCTGAGAAGTAGGTACAGGTAAGGAATGCAAGCAAGGACACTGGAGCAGCCTTCTGCGTACTTCTCATCTCAGAGGCCCAAGATAGCCCATAGGTACGGGTCTCTCTAATCTGCCGGAGGCAGTGTAAAACTGGTGCTTTCTTCTGTTTTCCTGGTGCCTGCCTGCCTGCCTGCCTCTCTCCTTCTTGGTCTCCCTCTCCCTCTCCTCCCCCCCCCCCTTTCTCTCTCCTTTCAGCACACTCCTTTCCACAAACTTTCTACAGTAAAGTTCAGATACTTCCTCTTTTTCCCTTACTAGCCACCCCCAACTCCACTTTCTCTCCTTCTGGGAAGAAAAGCAGCCACCATTGAGTGCTATAGGCCCAGTGCTGAGTGTTCAGGAGCCCAGTTCCTTGCCTTCACCTGTCATTTGCCTTCCCAGTTAAGCCTGTGCCTTACAGTCTCTGCTGCCCTATCCCGTCTCAGGTACTGTGCTGTAGATATTGGGAAGGACTGCTTTTAGTATTTAAAATTTTTACATCTGGTATTTAAGCTTGTTTAAATAAATTTTAAGCTTATATTTTGTGAAATTTATAGTGTCTGATGCTTTTGTAAATGTGTAACTGTTTTCCAAAAACCTCTGTCCCCAATCATTAAAGCAGCTGACTTGTTAAATGGGCAACATGCAGTCCAAGTGGTTATGGCTATTCTTTTAACCTTGCACCTGATACCGTTAGACAAGTAAAGTTTGGAATTACTTAGCCTTATGTGTCCATCTGTTACTCTCAGTGTTGGGCTCTGTGAGCTTTCATGTGGTGGGAGATCATGGCAGGTAGCCTTAGCGTAGATGCCATGTTATGGTGAGGTGGTGCTTGGGCAGTTACCTGCATAATTAAAAATTTATTACTGTACCTGTGGTTACTAAGAAACTGCAAGATACATGCTATGAGAATCTTCGTTTGAAAGTGGTGCTGTGCAGTGAAAGCATCGAGAGTCACGTGGATTATTTAAATCTTTCTACTAGCTAAATTTAAAAAGTAACATCAGTCTTTATATTTTATCTAATCTCAAAACGTTACTTCAGCATATAGTCAATATAAAACTCATTAATGAGATGTTTTACATTCTTTCCCTATTATATCTTTACAAAGCTGTATGGAATTAAACCACTGTCATAGGTTTAACACAGAATTGTGAACTGTATAGTAACTTGATTAATGATAAGAATAAATCTAGTACATGGTTGCTGCCAGGGACAGTTCCTGTAATATGTCTTGGACTCTTTGACTCAGAGAAACTAGCATTGGTGTAGGTGAGGTCAGGTGAAAGGCATACTTTCCTTTTGCCAAGTGATTTGCCTAAGTTCAGAAAGTTATCGTTAAATGGGTGCTTACTGTGTACATCCATATTATTTAAGCATTAGACATTGATGTTTGTGATATTCTCGTGGCTGTTATTTGTTGAGAACACAGGAGACTTGGAATGTGCATGGTGGAGAATGCACGCAGTCACAGAAGGAGGCTGTGGTGTTAAACTGAAAATCTTGGTCATATTGAAATCTGTTACTTTGTTCAATTAATACATGATAAATAATTTTATAGTGTTTTCAAAAGAAGTAGCTAGCTGATGGTTTTATGCCATAAAATAGTGACGTGATGCTTGATTTCTTTTTTTTTTCATTTTCCATAATGAGTTACATTATTTAGTGAGCCAACAATGAGTTGTTATTCCCAATTCCCCAATGCC